>NCKU01004168.1:0-12952 GCA_003675995.1 Dinothrombium tinctorium | reverse complement strand
AAAAGTAGAGAAAATGGAAAAAACTCGAAATTGTCGTTAAAGTCTAGTGCAAATGAATAACAAATAATTTCAATCATAATTTTAATTTCTTAAATCATGAGGAACAATTGCAAAATCAATTGCATCAGAAGTTTAATTGCTTAAAGAGTAATTACGGCGATAAGATTTAGCGATAACTTGTAAGGAAAAGTGATTAAAAAACCGATAAATTAAAAGAAAAAAATATTTTTTAGTTCAAATTTTGATGGTGTGAACAAAATTAATTGCATCTCCGCGATAGATGCACTAATTTTGAACACTCGCTTCAAAGTGAATGCTAGAAAAAGAATTTACCGTGAAATAAATTGTGCGATTAGTGATGCTTATACGAGTAAATGCGAATGCCGTTTGCGAGATTAGTTTTAGCGAACGCCGAAGAGGAACAAGTGGCTTACTTTGACCTCTTTTTTGTGTAATTTTAAAAATTTCACAACATTACGAGCGAATCAATATCAATTAATTGTTTCGTTGCGTAATCTTTCTTCTCAATTTAGTTCTTGTGAAATTTTGCTTGAATTTGTTTGAAATGAAGTGCATTTCAAAACAATTTTATTTTCTAAATTAAAAAATTAAATTTTGATCGATTATCGTGAAATTAAATTGAAAATTTTGAAATTTCAACGATCAAACTTGACGCAAAAAAATTTTCTTTTTATTTCATCAGGCAGATCTTATGAGCAATCGTCACGGCGTATTTCTGCCTCGCGCATTACACCGAGCGAAAGTCCTCCGTCCGGTCGACGTTCAGTGCCGGCGACAAATGCAGCCGCGCGAACAACGTCGCGTCCTACAGTCTCGAGTAAAAGCGACGACGATGAAGACGGCGAGAGCGAGATTAAATTCGAATGTCCGAAGCAAGACGGATTATTCGCCGATCCATCTTCGTGTAAACGATTCTATCTGTGCGGTGCTTGGCATCCTTACTCTCAAGCTTGTCCACCGTCGCTTTATTTCGACGATAGACTCAAATTTTGTACATTCAAAACCGCAACGCTCGCTTGTGGTCCTGTGAATGAAGAGGAGTCAAAGGAGACCAAAGAAGCGAAACTCAGTCAAATTCCACCGTGTAATCGTGAAAAGTGTTTACTACCAAATTGCTTTTGCAGCGAAGATGGCACACAAATTCCAGGTATGTAAAATGATCGCAAATGTATTTAGGCTTTTCGTACGGGACTGAAATGAGATTTTCGATTCTTTACCGGTGAATAATTTAGGCTAACCTCGAACCTGTTTATGTCAATTTCATTGAGCACCTGACTCATAATCTTGTTCCAGATTGAATTCGGTTAAAATTCGAATACAGAGCAAAATCAAAATTTATTCAATTTTAATTTAGTTGTTGAAAGTGAGCCACCGTTTTGCGAGGAACAATTGTGAAACGTTAATCGCTTTATGCAGTTTGTCACCTAGAGAAAATTTTCTAGTTTTATATTCAAAAATGCTTTTCCTTCTATTTTTTTTGTGTTAGCAAATTACAAATTCCGAATTAGAATTTAATGTGAATCCATTTCGTCGCCTACTTGCCACTAATTTCGTCGACTTCTGTGTGTTGATCTCTAGACAAACGAGAACTGAAACAATGAAACCCACAAGAAAAGCGACACAACAAAAAAATTAAAAATTATGATTAAGAATAACGTCATTTGCAAAAGTTTCGAGCAGACATTACACAAGATAAGACAATGCAAACACATTTGATACATAAAACTATTTCGCATTTGAAAGCACACTTTTCACATTAATTAAGGTTTTAATAATGATAGTCATAATACAAAAAATCAGACATCCAAATGATTGTTTCTGCTTTCAAAAAAATTTTTTCACATAGGTGGTCTCAACCCGGAGCAAATTCCGCAAATGATTTTACTCGGATTCAGCGGCGCTGTAAACGAATTGGTTTTCGAGCAGTACAAGAAAGTATTAGGCTACAACAATAAATACAGCGCAACACAATCGAGGTATATGAAATTATTTCGTTATTTTCTTCTTAATTTCTAAATCTGTTTTCTCACATTTATTTTCTAAGCGCTTGTCTTTACTTTTAACACTTAGATTGAATCCAAATGGTTGCGGTATACGTGGAACGTTTTTCATCAATCACGAATACAGTAATTACGCTGAAATTCAATGGCTGGCCGCACAGGGACACGAGATTGGAGTTCATTCGATCACGTACGTAAATAAAAAAAAATAAATTCGATCAATTTGGCGAAGTTTGATGTGCGCTCTCATTTTTACGTGTTTGTCGATTTTTCAACTTTTTTTCTTTACTCCTCATCAGACATCGATTACCAGAATTGTGGTGGACAGACAAAGCCAATTACAGCGAATGGGCCGAAGAAATCATCGGAATGAGAGAGATTCTATTGAAATTCGCCAGCGGTGGTTCGAACGGTGTCCTCAGTCGTGAGAATGTTGTCGGATTACGCGCGCCGTATGTTAAACCAGGTCAATAAACTTAATTTAAATTTTTGATAAAAAATTTAAATTTTCATATTCAAAATTAAACAGGCGGCGATGCGATGTTTGAAATGGCCCACGATTTTGGCTTAGTGTACGACTCGAGTATAGTCGCACCGCGCGGTACACCGCCCTATTGGCCATTCACATTCGATTACAAGCAGCCATTCACTTGCGGTGACGATCAAAACACGAAAGCGGAGACAAGCAAAGCGTTGAATGCAGGAGAAACCGCGACCACGGCGAGCGGCGAGGAAAGAGCACCGAACTTTTCGAGACGACACGCGGGCGAAGCAAGAAGCAAACGCGAAGTGACGAGGGTCAATAAACTGCCGAAAAAGAAAGCGAGTGAAGCGTCGAAGAAGAGGCAAAGTAAATTGAGGCGAGTTCCTCGCGACATTCCGTATCTCGGTCGTCCGTTGAAATGTCCGCTCAAACCGTATCCAGGCTTGTGGGAAGTGCCCGTCAATCCGTTATTCAACGAATTCAACACTTGTCCGCACGCGGATCAATGCGTATTTCCGAGCGCGGACGAGACCGAAGATCCGACCGACATCGTCGATTTCTTTCTCGAGAATTTGAATCGCTACTACACAACCAATCGAGCGCCGTTTCAATTGAACTTTCACGTGAATTGGTTCACGTCGAAGACCAAAGTGAAAGGATTGTCTCGCTTTATCGAAGAAGTACTCAAATCGTATAAAGACGCTTATTTCGTTACGTTCCGTCAAATGATACAATGGATGCGAGATCCGCAACCGCTTAGTTCGCTGAACTTCAAGTGCGAAAATAACACCAGCTACGCGTGTAATCGACAGCACACTTGCATTTTAAAGCATTTCGTCGACAAAGAAGGTAACGCGGCCACGCAAGAGACTTCAGTCAGTTCCGACATTCGCTATATGGGCGTTTGCCATGCGACCACTTGTCCGCAAAATTATCCGTGGTACAATAATCACGCGGGCGCCGCTCGTAATTTAAAAACTGTGATGCAGTTGGTTGAAGAAGCAGTCGGCACTGAAGAGAAAGCGAATGATAATAATAATAATAATCAATAATTTCATACGAGCAATCATATCGCATTCTGAACTCGAATTTCATTCATAAGCAGCTATCATTATCGATCAATGCACCAATCAGTCCACAACGATTACCACTTAAAATTTAGTTAATTTTCAGATTTAAAACAAAGCAAACGTTAATTATGTGAAATTAGAAATTGTAGTAAGAGATTAAGAGAGATTATGAGATTAAGTGAGAGAATGAAAGAGAATTTTTAAGAGAAAAAAGAGGAAGATAACAAGCAAAAGCGATTGGAGTGAATTGAACGAAATTGAGCTCTCATATCAAGCTCATCTTACTTAAAAAATCAATTGCAATCCTCGTGAGATCAATAGACGACCTCTTTTTTAGAACCAATTGTGTTTCTTTCTTTCTCTCATTCATTCACTTACAAGACGAAAAGTTTTTAAATTTTATACACTGTTGACATGATTTGACCAGTCAGCCAACTGAATCGCTTCAAATTTGGCATCCCTTTTAAATTAATTCAATTTTTTAAAAAAATAAACATGTAAAATCTATCAGCTAGATTAAATACACCTGAATCGAATAAACAGATGTTTTTTTGTTCTACTGTACCGATCTGCCTTGAGACCGTTTAATTGTCAACTTGGCTCATTAAACTGGTATGGTTGCACCAAATCAGATTTGGTTTCGGATCATTTTGCAGACAGAATCGATTGCGAGAGTATAAACAGTGAAATAACTGTCTGCTTGCCCTTTGCTTCGTTACAGTAAACCGCACAAAAATCCCCCACCCCAAATGCGCATATACATGCTAGGGTGGGGGATTTTTGTGCGGTTTATTGTAACTTAATTGTAAACAGCGATGTTCATTAAAATATTTACCTGAAAAAAATTAAGCTTCTATTGCCAGTCTGCGGTGTCTGCTGTTTAATTTAATTCGTGATTTAAAGTAAACGAACGCGCGGTGGTCGATCGAGCCCATTTTTGCGTGGTTCGCGATGAGCTCGTTTGAGACGTTAATGTACCGGAGAAGTCGGTGCGAAAAGTTTCTCTTCCGTAAGCTTGTTGCAAACGTGGTACGCAACAACATATTTTCTTGATTATCCAAACTCGAATCAGTCGCTTTCTACTGGTTGAGTGAAAGAAATAAAAATAAAAAATATTTCATTTTCAATTTGTGTTTACTTTGGATCGCGTGAAAATCGAGTCGAAAATAGACAATAGATCAACGGATTAGCGGCACTATTCAATGGCGCGAGCGATTGAATAAACGTCGACAGCGCGATTGTGGTTTGCGTGTAAGGAATGAAGCCGTACACTTGAAGTAAATCCCATACAAAATACGGACTATAACAGAGAATAAACACTGTGAAATAAAAATTTAAATTAATTTCGTTAATTTTTATAATTTTTGTTTGTTTTTTAAATTTTTAAACTCACCAAAAACGATAACCAACGTCATTTTGACGGTTTTTATCTTCGCGCGCGGTATTATCCCGCGAGAAGAAGTACTTTCGAATTGTTCGCCGTCTTTTTAAAAAGATTTAATTTAAAAATTAATTCGCTTGTGGATATTTTGCTCGAACCTTGCACATTCATACATTCGGCGTTCGATCGCAACGGTTTACTCTTCTTTCGCTGTTTACTCGCCGATTGCGAGAACGCCATTCGCTTGCTTTTCTTCCAAATCGTGTGCACGATAATTAAATAGCAACACGAAATTATGACCGCTGGTAGAAAGAAAAGCGACAATGCCACCAGCGTGATATAAAGTCGCCATTGCCATTGCTGTAAATCGATCCAACACTGCGGATGGCCTTTCATGAATGTTTCTTCGTTCAAAAAAATCGCCGGAATCGAGAATATCGCGCTGCATAACCAGGCGGATATGACCAACAAACGCGCTCTTTTCCCTGATGATAAAATAAATACTTTTCAGCTTATCGCGAATATAAGGAAGTCATTTCGCGAGTATTGCTCTGGAAAAAACTGTTTACGTATTTTTATATAGAGCAAGTGAATGAAAAGCTATAGCAAAAAATTAATTAGTAAACTTTTGAGGGCAAAAATGATTTTAAATGTAAATTTTTGAATCGAAAAAATTATGAAATTAAAAAAATTTATCAGATTTAAAATGTCATCGCTTTGATTGCTTGTCATTTTAAATTAATGCAAATGAGTTTCATCTTTTTTATTAAATACTTACAACGACTTGAAATATTAAGTGGATGAGTGATCGCATCGTATCGATCGATACTTAACGAGACCAGCACGTATGTCGAAGAATAAGTTACAAACACCTAAACAAAATCAAATTTTGATATTAAACTTCAGTAATCATTTATAACATTTCGAGCTTTGAAATAAAAGTTAGTGAAAGTAGTTATTCATACCTGTAAATATTTCACCACTTTGCAGGCGATATTACCAGCGTAAAAGGCCACTGTCATTCTCCAAATGATATCGGTCAGAACGTTTATAAGACCGACCATTAGATCTAAATCAAAAAGTAATTCGCAATTGGCAAATTTAAATTTTTAGAAAAACCTTTAAAAATATTTTTTTGTCTACTAAAGAAAACGAAAAAATCGCATAATTCAAAAGTGAAAAATAAAATAAATTTCGAAAAGCGTATTTCAAACGCATGCTTTAGATATAAAATCGAAAAATAATTCGTGAGTAAAATTCAAACAATGAACAACTACGTTTAACGAATGCTCATTTCGACAATTGAATTCATTTCAAAAGGGCGTAAATAACATTGTAACGCTAAACGCGCTTTCGAAATAAATCCATTCGACTGCTTTTATCAGAGAGTTCAAAATGAGAATGAATCAATTTTCATCGAAAGACTGAGGATTTAGACGCTTTATTAACTTTCATTTTGTTAACTTCAAATGCGATTCTGAATGCTTTCGTTAGCACTCGTTCATTCGTGAAAAAAAAAATTAAATTCATATAATCAATTCAACATATAGAATAATTAAAATTTAAATGAACAAGTTAAACTCATAGTGAACAACTATTTAATTTTTTTTAAATCAAAATTTCATATCTACCCATAAAAACTTTTTACTCAAATAGTTTTCATTGTTATTTTCGCTCAGCCTATACTTGAATTAGCTTTAGCATCAAGAAGAAAAGAGAATTTGAGATTTTGAATTGTAAGAATAGGAAAATTATTTATGATCAAATCTGACCATGAAAGTAAATTAAAAAAATCCCATAAAAAATTCTAAAAATTCCATAAAGATAGAATAAAACAAATAATCGGCAAAGTGAATAGAATTATTTAAAACGATAAACGTTCGATAAGAGCTTTTAAATTTTAAAATATTCGTTTAAAATGTAATTCAGTTATTTGTTTGAATAACGTATTCACAAGGTTTATGACATTCATAATTTATTTTATTCGTTAATTTAATTCTTTTCTGAATCTTGTCTTGTATTGAGCTCTAACAAGATTTTAAAATTCATCGAACATTGTGTTCATTGAGGCTAAAAATTCGCTTTTTGTCGCATCATCACTCAATTTCGTTCGCTTTCTCTCCTCTTCTTTACCTTCATCGAATTTGTGTCAAGAAATTGCATTTCTCGCTTTATATCGCAGTGCAACACGTTATTATATACATTCATATAGGTGTTGATTCAATCGAGCGTTTCAAGACGACAATTTCGATTGAATACCGGTGTAAAGTATTTTTCTCTTACTTTCACTTTTTTCTCGACTTGCTTTAGCTGCAAGCAAGTCAAATATGAGAAAAATAAAAGTTTTACTCAGTTAGGTACATGAAAAAGTTAAGCTCACTTGTTTGCTCAGTGACTAAAATGCAAAGAAAAAAAAAACTCAAATCGCTTTTGAAGTTCTCTTATTCATATTCTTGTAGATATGAGTTGAGTTGCGATAATAACAATTTATTTTCAAGCGAAAGTTGAACTAGGAAAATAACTTTTCAAAATAATTATTTTCATTTGCTATTGAAAAGTTTTGAAATGCGTTTGCTCCTTGAATAAACTTTCTCTTTGGCTTTGAGAAGTGGAAATAAAATTTCCACTGAATAGAAAATAAAATTTATTTTTAAAAGCAATGATCGCATAGTTCGGAAATTTTGTTAAATAAAAATGCTTAAGGCAATAGTAATAATGTTAATAAATTACCTGCAATCGCTAGATGCATGATGAAAAAATTCATTCGCGTTTTACGATTCTTCGACATGAGTAATGTGACCAAAACTGAACAATTTCCGAATACGATCATGATAAATATTATCCAGAGAAAAGTAAGTTGTTCTGTCTGTAAAAAAGAAGAAAGAATTTATTTTTATACAAAAAAATTTATTTTTGATGAGAAACTTCATCTTTACGAGATCAAAGTGAATCAAATTGAAGCTTTTAAAGTAAATGATTTGTATTTAAGTGAATTGAAATTAAA
Organism: Dinothrombium tinctorium; assembly: GCA_003675995.1. Taxonomy (NCBI): domain Eukaryota; kingdom Metazoa; phylum Arthropoda; class Arachnida; order Trombidiformes; family Trombidiidae; genus Dinothrombium; species Dinothrombium tinctorium. The sequence goes on along the minus strand of NCKU01004168.1, from coordinate 4,992 downwards.
AATGAAAAGAAAATTCTTTTGAAAATGATATTTATTATGAATCAAATGAATTCAAATTAATGGTGAAAATTGACTGTTTATCACATGACATAGTAGTCAATAGTGCACAGTAAACAGAGTAAGTCAATTGAAATTATTTAAGCAATGTAAAGGTTGTCTTTATCCTCAGGAAATGTAGAAAACATAAATTCACCTAAAAATGTTTTGCGAATATTTCCAAATTTAATCTGAATCGATATTTAATTACTTAAACAAAACTCATAAAACACTTCCAATGAAAGTAGCGAGACAAACCTTAGGCAACAAGAGGCATCACTCGCGTATTTGCGATTTTGGATCTCGTTTGCGAAAATTGCATGAAATTAATGATACTGTCTGTGAAGAGTTGTGCATTTCTTGCTTGGTCAATATTTCAAACAGACAAGATATTACATTAACATTTTTAGATCTGTCAAGATTAGAAAAAATGCTTGTTGCAGGTGAATCAATCCAAAAATTCTGCGATTCTTTCGAAAAAAAAATTTGATTTAATTTTTTAATACTTTAAAATGTTAAGCCTTTGAATTATTTTAAACTTTTAAAAATATAATAAAATCTAAAAATGATATAAAATAATCAAATATAAACATTTTTAAAAATCGTTGCCTATAAGAAAATATAAATTTCTCTTGTTCAAGCAACATTTGGACTTTTATTGGCGTTCATGCTTTTTGAGGTAAGAGATAAATGAGTAAAATAAATAAGATTCATTTGAAAATTTAATTATTTAGATATAAACTAAATTTAAACTTTGAACTATTTACTGGAAATTGTTTTGTTTTGTTTCTTTCTAATGAATGAGAAAAGATTTTTGTTACAAACGAAGAAGTAAAAGTCATTTTGAATGAATAAAAATTACTTACAAAACATTAGAAATCTAATTTAAGTGATTGTTCTTTCAATAATTTTTCAAATCATTTGTTTTTTCTACATCGAAAGATCGAAGTAGTCTTTAAACTCATGTGAATTGGGGGAAAATCTATAATTGTGCAAATCTCGTTGATTTGAAAATCTAGCTTTCAACTGAGAATAGAAGAAAAATCAATTTTTTGCCATAAGTAAATCTCGAATAAACTTTTTAGTTGAAAATTTGAATAGAAGAGAAATCTTTTACTCAATTTTTCAAAGTAAATTTTTAACAATCGCTTATGATTTATGAAGTTGTTTTTTTTTACACTTAAGGTAAATTTAAAAATCAATATTAAATAAGAAAAATTTTAATGAGCATGATATTTGAGTTGAAAAGTGAAACAAACTTATTATTTGAAAAATTTTTATCATTTAAAAAATTGTTTCTCTCGCGAAGAAACATTAAAAAGAAATGCGTTTATAGCGCATTATAGCAAGTACAGTTCATATATCATTAATATTAAGGTAGTTAAATAGACTATACCAGCGAATGATTAATTCTGTTTTCTTTTACTTAATGACGTTAGACGACAAAAGAATATCGACTTATTTTTATTGTATGACAATGTATTGTATTACTAGGAGACGATAAAAGATCAATGCTGTTAAGCTCTTTGTTTTGGCTAGACACGAAACCATTAATTTTGAGCAAATAAATCAGAGAAAGAGAGAGAGAGCGCAAGAGAAAAATTAGCTGCGAAGAGATAGAAGACCATTCGAAAAGCGCTTATAATTGTCAAAAGGCGTGAAACATTTTTAGACATTTAACATTAAATGGTAATAAACAGCGACGATAATTTGTTTGTCGATGATTTATGATTAACTTAGTGCATCGTTAGTATTCATATTCATCTTTTAGGATAGTTGAGTAAAATAAAATCTAAATGCTTGTGATTATAATGATTGTGTTAGTTTTGATTATCGATTATAATTAAAGCTAAAAAAGATTCTATGAAAATCAAATGTTTAAAAATTGAATTTGATATGTTGTAATCTTTTTATAAAGAAAACAAATACTGAATAATGTGTATGATAAGATAAAACAGATAATAAGATAATGTATAATAAGATAAAATCTAACTCAATCAATTTATAATTATTTAAAGAAAAAATGTTGAACAAATGAGAAACTTTCAAATTCTTTTTAAAACTTTATGATGAAACTAGGATGTTAGTAAATGTGGTTATATCGTTAAAATGAGCAAGAAATAAATTCTTTCAAAACAATCGATGAATGTTGAGAAGTATTTTTAAATTTACAAGATAAATTTAAAAAAATCGAAGAAAGTAAAAAGTGGCTTTTGTTTGCAACTATTTTTCGTTAAAAAAGTTAAAACGTGCCTTTTGAGTGTTTAATTTGCAAGTTAATTTTGTTTCATCACTTCAAGTTAATATGCTGCCATTGAATCATCGCGATATTTTCAAGAAAGATCGATATTTTCGTGAACAAGTCAGATTAGAGCTAATCACTCTATTTAGTTTAAGAGAAAGAAACAAAAATTTGTTTACAAGTTTGCAATTGGTTACTCTCGCAATTAAAAGATTATCGTTTCAACTTGCAGACGATAAAAACTAATAAAAATTGTAAAAAAATGTCGCATTGAAGATTAAACTTCCATAACATTTACGCCGTTGTGAGAATTATTCTAGACACATTAAAGTCAAAGTTTTGCCGTAAAAAGTCCAGCTTTATATTACTTAAACTTGTTTGTCTTAAAAAATTTGGGAAAAATCCATTGTTACAACCCTTGGGATTCTTAAGCTGAAACTTAATTTAAAATTTCATTTTCACGATCATTTTTCATTCGCACAGTAATTTTTGCAAAATTTCAAGCGCAGCGAGTAAATATAAAACAGACGCGATAAATGAAAATAAATTATCATTTTAAATGCTAAAAGATAAAACTTCATCTACAATAAATTTAGTTGAAACTTTATACAGAGTGTTCCATATAAAACAAAAAGAATTTGTTAAATCATAAAAAAAATTAATGCGAGTATTTAAGAGAATAATTGGTAAAACTTCAGTATACAGGTCAAACTTTAAGCGGGTACCCACCCATATGATACAAATATATTCTGAACCTACTCAACGAGTAGAGTCCATCGGTGATACGGCGAAAAAGCGAAGCAAATCAGTTTTTCAACAACATTAAAAGCGATGAATGTTAAAAATGCAAATAAATTGTTACCATTTGTAAAATCGAAAAAACAATGAGATTGAATGAAAAAGCTTGATGATTGCTCAGAACTGTCGTTTAACAAACGATAACTTGTGAACTATTCTTACAAAACAAAACAAGTCGCACTTTAATCACTTATTTGCACACGTTAATCCATATTTGGAAAGTGAGCTTTGAAAAATAAAATTTGTGAATTTCTTATGAAAAAATGAACATTTCACTTTGCGTCAAAATTCAACTGTTTGCAATTGCTTTTAAATGCGATAAGAAAGCATGAAAAACTGTCCAATTAGCTGATCAACGTTCGAACGGCGAGCAAATAAAATGCATAGCGGCAATACATTTTCTGAAACAATGAATCTGTTGCTATAAGGTTGCTCACTACATTTCCAAAGAATCAAAGTTTGAATAATGTTGAAGTGTTTACTTTTGCTTCCGACATTTTTAAAAATTATTTATTTACTAATTCTTTCTATCTTCTTTTTGTTCTAACTAACAAAAGTAACTTAATTAACTTGTAATGCAATCGTCACTAGAAAAAATTGAAATACTATTCAATTGAAACACTTCACTCATTTTAACACACATTTTGCTATTCACCTTCACTCGAATATACTGAAACGTGTTTATTTTAACAAAATTGATAACTGTGCTTGATTCTACTTTTAAGTGCTTTTAATTTTGTCGCGAACCCTGATCAAAACTGATGCGTTTCAAAGTGATAAGATATTAAACGATCGATTCGGGACAAACATTCTTTGTGTGCATATCATATGGTTGGGTAGCCCGCTTATATCTTGTCGGGTATACTAAAGTTTTACAGAATAATTAAACCTCAAAATTTACGAATTTAAATTCGTTTTGTTTCATAAGGTACACATTGTATAAATGATAATGGAGCGATGCAAAAATTTAAGTGTAAAATTGTCTATACAAAAGGCAGTCACTGTATTTGCTGCTAAAGCTTATTTTAATATTTTAAAGTTTTTCAGATATATTAAATTTTGTTAGAGTAGAAAATTTCGAAATAATGAAATGAGAAATTGACACATTCACATTTCACATGTGAGAATAAAAAAATTTTACAACACAAAATTATTTTTTCTCTATCAGAAACAAGATTCATTAATTTCAAAAAACTCATTTTTCACAAATAAGTTAAAAAATTTCAAATTTCAAAATTTGAATTTACGGAAACATTTTGACATCATGAAATCGTAGATTATCGAAAAAGAAATAAATGGAAACTTGTACCGTTTTGCGTCAAAATTAATTTTTAATTTATATTTTTCAATGACATGAATTTTTCTAGTTTTGAAATATGAAGCGCTCATAGCGATGAAATTGAAAACTTTTCTTTAAAGAATGAAAAATAAAGAAGAAAAATTAAGAAAAAAAAAACTGCAGCATTTGCTTGATTGCATGCTACGCGAGCAAACTTCATCGATCATTTAAAGAAACATTATTGTGTAGCCGAAACCAAAAATAATGATCGCAGAATGCGAAAGAAATGTTCAAAAAATGAAATGAAGCGTAATGCTAATCGAATTTGCATTTTAATGGAATCGTCTGAAAAAAAAATTTTCGCTCCAAACTCATCTTTTGATTAAAGTTAATCATTCGATTTATTTTTCAATCATTTATGTCATAAAATTGAGGTTGCAAAATGCAATCTTTGCTTTTAATTTTAGCGAAAATTAACTCTTTTATTACTTTTAAACACCAATTCTTTAAAAGCGATTTTAAATTAGAATTTTTGTTAATAAATTTCTTCATCGCTTACTCTTATACAATTTAGTTTAAAATATTTGTTTCGATCAATTTTTCATTCGATCGATAAGTTTTAAGCAAAATAATTTTT
>NCKU01004167.1:0-12954 GCA_003675995.1 Dinothrombium tinctorium | reverse complement strand
CACACAATATGCATTGCTTCGTATGAAAAATGTGTGTAAAATTTGGTTAAAATCGTTATTCTCACGTTTAAAGTGTCCTTGTCAGTTTAAATAAAAAAATTTTAGATATTAAAATTATACTGCATGATAATTCGAAGTTTGAAAACAAAATGAATTTAACTGACCAAAGAATGAAAAATCATTGGTTTTCACATTGATTACGAAACACTGGAATTCGTTTTATCAGCGAAATAGTGTACAGGCATCGTCAATTTATGTTGCGTCTTATCGTCGATCGAACTTTAAATCGCCTGAATTTGAGCGTTATTTTCAGATAAAAGTATAGCAAAAAAAATTAAAATTATTTAAAGTGAAAATGCACAAGTGCTGAATGAAGCTAGGAGAAAATTTATTTTATTTTATTTCATGAGAATAGAGCTCCTAGGAAATTGAAAAATTGAAACAAATATTTTGGCAGCGATGCGAGAAAATTCAACGCTTGTTATAACGATATACCGAAACAGGTGTAAAAGATTGAAGAAAATGTAATAGTGAGAGAAAAGGTGTGAATTCAGATATCGACGCTTTTATTGCTATTTTGGAAGCCATAATTAACCTTTTTATCACAAAAGAAATTAAGCATGGCTCAAACTTTATTGCCAGTTTGTACTTATTGAAAAGAATTGCGGAACTTAGCGATACTAAAGATGTACAGTGAACAGCAAAAAAAAGTAGATATAGAAAATAGCGATTTGGTATTTTCACAGTAACGTATGCTTTCAGAGCTGTCTATATATGAAAAAGCACACTTGGTTGCAAATATCTGCAGTTAAAACTGTATTGACAGTTGCAAACATATCAAATGCAGCACAAAAATTCTGAATTTTCATATAAAAGTTATGTTTTAGTTACCCATTCATTTACAAAGTGACAGCTTAGTGAAAATTTCGCGTACGACAGTAAAAAGCAGAGTCGAGTGCCAGATTTGAAACGATCTCACCGCGAGAGCTCTACTGAGTATCTCTCCACTTCACACTTCAAATTTACGATGATGCGAGTGCACGAATGCGAGCAACTCGGTGATTGATGATTGATTTGATTGCTCACTTAAAATTCTGGATAGCGATAAAACTTCAAATTACAATTAAATTGAATCAAATACATTTTTCCACGGCTCAAAAAGCTTGTGTTGCTGTGAAAATGGCAAATTATGTTTTCAGTGTTCATTCTTTTCCTCCATTGTCTTACTTATGAATTGTTCGCTTGTTTATTTCTTTTCCTGCGAAAAGTGCATAAAATGCATTTACGGCTTGCACTCTTCATCGCATAGATTTGTCAGAGCTTAAAACTTTTTCATAGTCAAACTTGAAAAAAAGCAAAAATATGATGTCTGCATAGAGTCATCAAATTTCAAGACAAAGCGAGCGAAGCGTATACATTTGTATGCTCGAGAGAATACTGCGAAGAAACTATTATTTAAAAAGTATTCAGCGGATTTACGAAATCGCCGAGCACTGTGACGATGCGCAAGTTGAATCGCTACACCGGCCAAGATTATGCATCGGCCGAGTGAGCACGAATACGCGCTACTTGATTTGAAAAACAACTGCAGATAAATGAATTAAGTCGAACATTTTTTCCAACAGAAACTTTATCGATTTATAAACACCGTGGAGCTCGTTTCGCCTCATCATTCGGCGAAAGAAATCGTTTCGAATCTGAAAGCGGGTCAAATAACGACGCTGTTTCAAAAGAGTTTGAAACGAGTGAGTCGCTTGCTTTTCTCTCATGTAATTTAAGTGAAAATAATTTTCGAATTTCTTTTTTGTTTCAATTCGCGACGAGAAGAAAGCGAAAGAAGAAGCTCGAAGACGTAAAAGTAAATCGCAATTCTTCGAAATGATTCAAGAAGTGAGGAAAGTGTGAGTTGTTCGCTTTCGATTTTATGATTTCGAAAAGTTAAATGCTTCATTTATTTTCTTAAAGTGTTCAGGAGCAAAAAGACGAGCGAAGGCGCGATGAACCGCGCGAAATCGTGGCGACTAGCTTTGCATCGATGCCTCACAAACAAGATAGTTTCATGAGCGAAACCGATTCGATCGGTGCCGCCACTACGATTCGAACTTCTTCCATACGCTGGAAAGAGCCGTCGATGAGCATCGACGAGGAGCCCACGTTTTTGCACGAACCAATATTGAAACCTTTGTCAGTGAAACCGCCGTCTAGTCTGAAAAGCGCGAGCACCGAATCGCGTAGTAAATTAATCAAGTCGCGAGGCTCGACACCGAACGGTTCAGGTGAATGCCTTACCAGTTATGGTTATAATTTATACAAACGTTCTTCGAGTTCGATCGAATCGGATGGCAAGTACAGCACCTCGCAGACAATTAAACTTCAGGGAAATCTCAGCGTGAGCCTGGAGGAAATCGCACTGCCAGGCGACTCTGGAAGCGGAGTTGGATTAATCGTTCGCAAAAACAGTTCAACGAATATAAACACGCCGCGAACGTGGTCGTTCGACGATCTGTCGACACTAAAGAAGCAATTGAGCATTCCTTCGTCGCCGACCGAAAACGACAAACTTAGCTTAATTTACTCTCAATCACCTCGAGCGTCTGTGATCATACCTAGCCCTCGACACACGACCGTATTCGACAATTTGAAATTGAACACTATGAGCAAAGAAGATATAATTTCATTATGGCGTACGTCTGAGCGAGAGATTTTAAACAGCTTACAAGACGCGCTGCAACAGAAACGTGCATTAGAAGAGAAAGTAGCCATACTACAAAGGATGCTTACTAAGCCACCTTGAGAATAATTTTGTTTAGGCAGTGAACTTAATATTTCTTGAAAGCTGTGCAACGTTTTAAGAACAAACAAACAAACACACGCTTCGACATCTTTCTGAACATTGGATGCCGAATTCAAAGCATAAAACAAAACCTATATTAACAAATTATAATCTATTTTAAGCAAATCCGATTCGCAGTTGAAATAACCTCTGGATTCTCTCACTCATATAATTCAGAAAAAAAAAACAAAAGCAGCGCAAGCAAAACACTTTTTTCGGAGATTATGAAATGCATAAATTGAGTTTCACGTTGTTTTATATAGAGAATAGTTATTACAAAACAAACAAACCGAAAAGATTTATATGAAAAACAAAACTTTACGAAAAATTGATTGCTTCATTCGTAAGAGTAGCGGTTGTTTTTGCGAAACCGTTGTTGCATTCAAATTTCTGTATTCTACATTAAAAGAAAATATCAATTCGTTTGCTTAGGGAATTAGTAAAAAAAATCTTTTTCAAACACCACAAACAAATACATACACACGAACACACGAAGCACCCGAAAAGAAGAAGAAAAAATTTTCGTCGCATTCGTTTTTTCCTTTTCCTCGCCATAAACTTTTTTGAAAACGTCTTTCACTTTATAATTCGTTCGTTATTTAAATTCAGAACAATTTCAGAACAATTTTGAAGCTCTTATTTCTCGTCGAAAGAAAGAAAAGCAAAAGAATCGAAACAATCAAACGATTGAAAGCGAAAATACGAGATTTTTTTGTATTGATTTGATTTGATTGAAGCGAGTATTCAAATACGATTTGCATTTTAGCAATAAGCATACCAATTTGTGAGAAACGATAATGACAAAAAAACTGAACGAAAGCTGCACAAGAATTGTACATTTTTCGACCGAACACACTATTAAGTTCGATTTTTTGCTCTCTTATCGTTGGATTTTAAACATAATTCACCGAGAATGTAAATTGAATGCAACTAATTGACTATGTTTTAAAGTTTACTGGTTTTCATTATGCTCTTTTTATTGTTCAATAAAGCCACTTCTAACGAATAAACATTAGTAGATAAAAGTGAATAATTTTCCATTCTTAAATTGCCCGATCACCGTTTATCAGTTTACATTTGTAGCATGCACGCATAGCCAATCGAGTTCGTATAAAACATGTTCATTGAATCAAGAAGCTTTAGAGGTGTAAACAAAAGTTTGGATGGACACAAAATTTGAAGTTTACATAGCCGTTGCCTGTTTTCAGCTGGCTGAGCTGGTAGCGGGCAGGCTGCTGGTGAAAAGAGTGTAGCAGCTGCCCGTTTCAAACCTTAATGTAAAGCGAATAAAGCTAATCGGTGCCCGGAACAATGTGAAGTTTTTATTGCTGAGTTATGCGAGTGAAAACATTTTAAATGCTATTAAACGCAGCACGACGACGATTGCGATATGGTTTTGGAGTACGGAACAGTCAAAAAAATGTGAGTTAAGTGTTGAAAGCAAAGCGATATTAAATTCTAACTTATGTAGTGTTAAATCTTAAATTCAACTTTTAACATACACTTTATATGGTGCTTTTGTTAAGTTGGTCAGCATTTCCTAGCTTCAAAGCGCGATTTTGAATTTATTTAATCTTTTTTGTATCTGATTTGCGACTGTTATAGAAATTTTTTACGTATAAGTCAAAGTTTGAAATTATGTTTAATGGATTGACACAAAATCCTGCAGCTTGCTTATAATGACCTGTGCGGCATATGAGCGAATTTTGATCCATCAGATAATGAGCTTCAAAAATTTCTCGACAAAGCATTCATTTTTCAATGAACTGACTTCTAACAAAAATTTGCATTCAACATGCTCGTATCGTATTCAGAGCGAGATTTCTCTCAATCATTCACTTAATAAATCATAATTTATGTTCATTTTTCATAACTAAAAAAATTTTCTTCGTATATTGTGGTGCGCACTTTAATCATAGCACAACTCAGCAACACTCACAGTACGAACAGTTAGTTACAAGTCTAAATCTTCGTACTTCGCCCAATGCGACTTTAGTAAAACATGACCAATTCGGCTATCGCCATTGCGATAACAAAACTTGTGCATAACTGTGTTCATTGTGCATTTGTGTGCTTTATCTTTGTTGTTACTCGTCGCTTCGCTGTTCGCGAGCTCTTCGGTACTACCGTTTGCCTCACTTTACCGTGTCTCTCATCGTCACCCGCACGAGTATCCGCGTTGCTGTTACCGTGTTTTTTAACTTATTATTTTGTGTGCTTCTCGCGACAAATGAATTTTATATTCGTGTGGTTTTGTAGATAATAAAGTGTTCGTTTTAACTTAAATATCCTTTGCGTATCATTCGAACTAAATTCTTGTTATTCTTGTTGCCGAAAAGTCGCTATTAATTGCTTTTTCTCAAATTAAAAATCATATAATCGGTTAAAGGTATGCTTGTTACGATTTTTAAGAGGATTATAGTTATTATGGGCAAAGTCACCTATTAAGTGACATGTCTCCTATTTAGAGACAAAGATAGTTCGACTAATTGCAAACTATGTAATTGTGAAACTGTTTTCAAACATTTTTGTGATATGAATGACTAAAAGATTTAAACACATGGGTAGAAGTACAATTTTGTTGAAAAAATAATTTTTTCTCACCGAATTGAGACTTTTTTTTAAAGAAATTGCTCTTTATTATAAAAATATTCCTCAGCGGTTACGGTGTCCGTGAAGAAAATCAGGCCGATAACACATTGAAAAGTAGAAATATACCATTTGCCGATTTTCTGAGCATAAAGAGAAGTTTCTATTTATTCTCTTTTATCATTAAACCCCTAAGCGGTTTTTTGCCGATTTTTTATCCGCTTAGGCTTCTTTTGCTGCTTCTTTTGTAAAAAATATTGCAAAATTCCATTGCTGATATAAAAATGACATGTTTTCTTACAAATATTGACACTATGATAATATTTAGGCTCAATATGCCCGATATGTCTTTAAGCCGAATTCTTTTTCCGTTTGTCATATAGTGCAGAATTTTAATTTTTAAGCTAAAAATCTTTTTATTTATGACTATCACTGGGGTCTTATTTAACTTTCTTGGACCTAAATGACCTGATTTTCGGGCAATCCGGAGTTAACTAGCTCATGCGGCAAGTCTCAGCAGAACCATTTTCTGAAATTTTTTTTTAGCATTTTTGAAACAGAACTTTTGTTTGCATGTTGTTCCTTCATTTAATCTGTTTTAATTTAATAATTGCTTTTGTAAAGCTTTTTAATTCGATGCATTTATTCACTTAAAATACGTTTTGCTCGGTTGCAAATGGCATGTTTGCGGAAAACACCGTAACTTTAGAATGCATTAACTGATTTGTTTATTTTATGTATCATTCTGTGTTGCGAATGTTCCTGCACAACTCTGAAAGATCAAATTTTTTGGTTAGACCGGTAAGAAGTTATTTTGTTCTTATAATGTGTTGCGTTTTAATTCACACACCCTGTATATTCAAACAAGACAAAATTATCAATCTTCTCATTTTTTTCAAAATCTCTCACTTTTTGCAACATTTTTTACAATAAGCGCAAAACATTGTTTCGTTTAATTTCGAAAACAGATATAATAGATCAAAGAAATGAATGAATTATGAATAGTATATTACGCGTTTAACAGTTTCAATCAGTTCTTTGTTAAGACATTTGATGAGATATCTTTCCATTTGCCTAACGTAATTGATGCAGTTTTCACTTAAGTTTACTGTTTCTCTATCACTTCAGAACTGTTTCAAACTTCAGGCACTAAACTGACTCTTTTGAATGAATAGTGAAATTGCTTTAAAGCATTGCGAATTGCATTCAAAGAAATATTTTGGACGCCATCAAATTCTTCAATGCATCACAATCTTATTTGTTTTAGTGTAAGTGAACAATTTTCGTCAACCAAGTCGCAGATTTTCTCTTTTTGATATTCGGCCAGGATACTCTTCCGATTTCCAGGCTTCGACTTTTCTTTGAGTCCCGTTTATTTGCACTTTGTTTACATTTTCTTGACTGTATTCGCATTCACTTTGTACATAACCGAAAGCTGACAAGGTTGATATCCACTATTTAGCCGATCAATTATATGGTTCCTGGTATCATTCCCGATCTTTTGCTTGTCACGATGTTGTCGTTTAACACCCAATTGCTCTTCAAATTGATTTTCCTTTTCGTTTTCTTCATTCATTTCAGAAATATCGTTTTCACGACTTTGTGCCGTTAAAAGAACACGAAATATATGAGAAAAAATGTTGCAAAAAGTGAGAGATTTTGAAAAAAAGATTTTCTAAACCAAAGCCGCGATGAAAGTGTTTTTGCAAAATGTGAAACACTTTCTTCAAAATGTGAAATGTAAATTTAAAAGACTATAAACAAAAAATGTTTTCTTTACTATTTTATTACATTTGAAGTTTACAAAAAGTTAGGAAAAAATTTTTTCCTTACTCCGCAGTAGGGAGCGATTCGGTACCAAAAATTAGCAACCGTAACCGGACCATAACCTTCAAGGTTGAAACTGAAACCTGACACTGAGGCTCGTAACCGTCCTAAAAAAACCATCTCGCTCCCAATTTCACAATCAATTCGCCGCGAAAGTGTAGTGATTCGATGAACGATGAATTAGCTTATTTATTGGATTCCCGATTCTGTAAATTATACAATAATAACAGTAACAGTAATATGTAATAACAATTTCTACTACTTTTTCGAAATACTTTGATCTTCATTATTAATATTCGATTTTTTGATTGCTTGCGATCATCTTTTATTAATTTACTTGATAGAAATGGACTTAATTTTTTTTTTATTCTAATTTAAATTGAGAATAAGTAAATAATATTCTCAGTTTTTAAATTAAGTTTTTCACTTACACAATGGCACCGTTGGCGATGATTATGATGGGTCAAAAACATTGTAGTTTTTAAAGTTTTTAAAAGTGATGTTAACACTTGACCTGAAGAAGTCTGACTGCAAGCAGACGAAACGTTATCATAATCATCGTCAACGGTGCTATTGTGTAAGTGAAAAACTTAATTTAAAAAACTGTGAAATTCGCGATGGCAAAATCAAAATCAACAATATTTGTCTCAACAAATAATATTTTATTTTAATATAGTTTGATTTTTAACTTTGTTAATTTTGAAGAGTGAATGCGAGAGAAAACAAGTATTGTATGGAAATTATATCTGATGAGGTCGCTGACCAAATGCGCTGACTAGTTTCTTGCCAAGAATACTATTCTTGTGAATAACTCTTGCACTTTTACCTTTATGACGGCCAGATCGAAGTTGAAGCAAGGAAAGTGAGCTTCCTCCGACAAGACTTACTTCGACATTTGTGAAAAGCATGAGATCGTTGTTGTCTTTCAAAGTCAAAGAATTAACAGTGTTAACGTGAAAATTATTGAAGCCAGATTCATTCGCCCAAACATTAAGAATAGCACAGTTTTGCAGCATATAATCGGTTGCATTTTCATTAATTATTTCTTCTGAGGAATTTTGTGAAAATCTCGACTTGTTCACGCTTTTATTATTATCCTCCGCCAGTTTATTGATATAAGCAACTGTTCGCTGGTAATCAAAAGTACAGTTGGGGATTGTTCCGTCCCAAATTCGCAATATCACCGATTGCCGCAAGATTTGTTTACTTATCACTCGACAAGCAATATTTATATATGAACGCTTGATTGAAGAAGGTCTTGGAATCATACTTAATTTAGTTTCAGATAAGATTTTATTTGAATGCCACATCGCCAAATGCTTCACAATTGATTCTTCGCTTTTACCAATGAACAGATTGGATTGGCTTTCCGAATCATAATCGAGCTCTAACGTGGGAATTTGTAAAACTACACATGAGTCTTTTTTCGTCCATTTCTCATTTTCGCAAAAATATTTAATGCTTCCATTGTCTTCAAGTATTTTCAAGTTATTTATTCTCAATATATTTGATATTTCGAACATCTCTTTGTAACCCACAAAGTGCGCAACCAATCCTATGTCATCTGTTGGATCAATTAAGGTAATAATTTTGCAATTAAGCTTTTTATCCCGCGAACTTGAAGGCAAATACTGAGGGCGATCCTCGCTAGACTCAGTCACTTCTTTGATGATACCAAAGATGTTAACAATTTTAGACAAATTTTCTGCAGACGAACATTGCAATTGCTTCACATGTCCAAGCGGCGTGAAAGTGTAATTCAATGCGTTCAGTGATTGCATATAATCATTATCAGCATTAATTGCAATTGTTTCATTTGCTTCATGAGTTTGTATAGCTTTTTCAGCAGTATTTGGCTTTCTTAACGGGCTTATTCTTAAATGTTCTTCATTAATATTTAAGCACAAATTAAAATCATCGTCGGAAGTCATTAAATCGTCCACATTTAAAGGTGTGTCGCTAAAAATAAACGTATAAAGAAATCATTAAATAAATTGTTAAAATAAATACACTTTCAGTCAGAAAGACACTGTCAATCGACGTTAAATGGCGCCAACAAGTGGAATCAGCATTTGTATTTCAATTCGCTTTTTTATGGCTTAATATAAGCATTCTGCGAGTCTTATCTAATAGTCATCTTTGCTCATACCTCTACTTAAAGATTGTGTGATAATTGAGCATATTTCGCTAGAGACAAAAAGCTGGAATTTTCATAAGCGGAATTTTTCAAAGGTACGGTAATTACAGTCTGTTTTAAATTGACTAACAAAATCCCGTTTTAGCAAACTTTTCTATTGAAATCTAAAATTGTTGCCAAGCAAATGGTAAAAATAATTGTAATCGAAAGAGCGCTAAATAAAGTTGTCACTCGACTCTCAGAAGTATTTGTTTGTTTAGCTGAAATAAAAATGCTGTTCTCATGTATCTGCCGACATTAAAAGTTTGTTTTTTCTTGGATGGCCAGTGTAAATGAAAGGAAGAAAGATGAAAAGAGAAAGTGTGAAGCAACAAATTGAGTTTAGTTTTAGCCAAGTTTCGCTGATTTAAAGTAGCTGAAGTAAAGCTTTTGTAACATTCGAACATTGCGTTTTCGACGCTCTAAGCGGCCGAAAACAGAATTGCGGTCAAAATCAAGCGAAACTTCGATAAAAAAAGAACATTACCTGAAACTGAATTCAGTATCATTCGAACTTTCTTCGTTTGTTTTCATTTCTCGTCTCGCGTTTCCACTGAAAACGAATGACGCTTTTCAAACCGTCATTTCACTGACGTTGTATCGAAATCACCCCTCGTCTTCAGACGCCAAAAAAAGTTTTCGCTGCTTTGCGCTGACATCTTTTGACTTCGTATTTCGATCGAACAAAAGCAACGCACGAAAAACTTTTCAAAGTTTTCACTAAACAATAACGACGATCGAATCGAGCTTTTCGCCAAAATCACGCTTTCCAATTGCCCATTGCCAAATCGGCGATATTCATTTTGTATAAAATGAAGTGAAATCATTGCAAATATTTTCCACGATTATTTGTAAATGAATTGCGATAAGATTCACGTTTTTATTTGTCATTTTTAACACTGCGAATCGAGAAGTGACAAATAAGGTTGAAAGTGACGTCGAGAGGTTGTGGTGCTAGAAAATATGTTGGGTCAAAGTAAGTATTGGTAAGCAAATAATAAAATTTAAATGAAAACATGATTCATTATAAACGATGAGAAAACAAATGAGTTTGTATTATGATTGAAATTTCAGCTTTCTTAAGCAGACAACTCGAGATGTTGAAAACATTTGAAATTTAACAATTTCGAATTGCTGATGTATGTGGAATATGATAATGTAATTCGCCGGAGAAGAATTTACACTCTTCAAGGCCTATTATTGGCAGAGGATTCAGTGAAAAACATAAAAGATATCTACAATCAGTTGCATTTTCAAAATGTATTCAAAGAATACGAAGAAAAGAAGTTCAATGAAGTATGTAAAATGATCGCAGTATTTGAAAAAAAACGGAAAAGAGGTAACGCAAAAGTGTTTTTCAAGCTTTTAGACTGGATTTATAAACTAGAAAAATAACTGTTCTAAAATTTGATTTCATATTCAGTATCAAAATATGTTTAACACTCTTAGCTAAGTTACAGTGTTTTAAGTTACATAGGTTACAAATACTAATGAAAGCCGATAAAGTTAATCATTATTCATTAAATGTTTAAGGGGTCAACATATTTTGAAACTTCTTTAATTCCAAAACCGAGAGGTCGGTTCTTTTTTACAACACAGAGGTGAACCAAGCAATAAATTTTGGTGCTGCACCAAAATTTTTACTTTCTTTTTAAAAATGCATTGATCTGTATTGATATAACATATATATGACCTAAAAAATGTAATATCTTTAAAATTTTGTCGCCAAAAATCACCAAATTTGACAATGTAAAACCAAACCACACATATCACAAAATTGCACCAAATCATACCTAATGACCAATTCTTAATAATTCACATTTGAATTATATAAAGCTTATAAACTTTAAAAGTTGAATTAAAAGTTAAAGATATTAAATTATGAAAAAAATAAATTTAAATGGAAAGACTCATGAATTTAGATTTCTCGAATGAAAAATGAATCTTCTTTCAATTTACATTTGATCAAATGCAGTGAATAGTGTTGTGATATTCATTTTTAAAATAAGCGAAAAGATAAACGAAAATTGTTAAAAGATAAAATGTTTAATTTAAATAGAAAATTTAAACTGCGAAATTCGAGATAAGCTCAGTGGCCGAGTTATGTCGCGCGTGGATCGCAATCGGTGCATGAGAAACCGAGCCCGAAGGGCGAGGGTTCGAATCTAGGATTCTTTAAAGAGAAGAAAAATTTTTGCACTCATGAAAATCAGAAATTTAAAACACTGGCAAAAATTTTACTCTCCTACCTGGATTTGAACCCAGGCGGTTGAAGCATGCTTGCATTTAGCTCGACACCATTCAGCCACTGTGGTTATCTAAAATTTCATTGTTTAAATTTTCGCTAATTTTAAAAATGAATATCACAACACTATTCATTGCATTTGATCAAATTTGAATTGAAAGAAGATTCATTTTTCATTCGAGAAATCGAAATGTTTAAGTCATTCTATCTTTAGTGTCCAATTTTATTATTTTTATCTTTCACTATATAAGGGTATAATTATAATACAATCTACAAATTAATTCTTTCTTAAATATTCAATAATTTTTGTTCTTAAAATTTTTATTAATAAATTTCGCTTAAAATTGTGACGACTTTAGTCTTAGCTTCACATAAATTCAGGTTTGATTGATGCACGAAATAAATAGACAAAATCGTGAGTGCCGAACTCTTTGAGAGCGAAGTGTCGATTAAAGTTGCAAACACGCTAGTTTTTGACGAAAGGCTCTCTATGTGCATTGAGCACAATGTTTTTAATAACGATAATTGAATAGAATTATTAAGAAAATGTTTATCTAACAATCATAAACAACGTGCGATACATCCTTTCTTAATAAATCTATTCAATTGCTGTCGCATTGGCGATAGCCGTGTTTGTCATGCTTTGCTGTAGGTGCAAAGCGCTAAGTACGAAAGTTCACGTGTTTTACTCCTTTTACGGTGACTATTGCTGCCCTAAGTGATTTGGCTAAAGTGCATATCGTGAGATTTTGCACCAATTTCAAAATCTTCAGCATAAAACACGCACAAAATTTGTGTACTTTTCAGTATCAAACTTTATGCCTCTAATTGTGTATTATGCTACGAACAATTTCTTCAAGAATTTTTTGTTTCTGTTTGTTTTTTTTTTTGAAAGCTCTTTTGACAAACGTCATGCTTATACTTTATCGAAATATTGGTTAGTAAAACAAATATTTTTAACTTTGGCCGATTTACACAAAGTATTAATAAATCTGAGAGCAATACCATACAAAATTGAACTTATGAAAAAGTAAACTCGACAAAATTTAGTGAAGTTGCTCGTCCTGGTATGAAACATGGTAAAAAAAACAAAAAACAAAATTGTTTCATAGACTGATTAAAAGTTGCTCATGTGAATGAAATTTTCACAGGCGTTAAGTGAAAATGAAAACATTTTGCATCTTTTCATACCGCATTTGAAACTCTATCAGCGCAAAACGTGAGAATAGCTGTGAAAGTATTCGAATCATTTGCTTGTTACATAGCTGAACTAAATATTTTATC
>NCKU01004166.1:0-12956 GCA_003675995.1 Dinothrombium tinctorium | reverse complement strand
CTTTTTGTTTTTTGCTACAAATTCATTTCATTTTAAATAAAATTCATACTTTGTTAAATTGCAACTCTCAAAAGGTACTCAACTATACATGTCGATGAATTAAAGAGTCGCTGGTGATTCTTTTTAATTGATTGAGATTGAGAAAAATTGAATACTTTTCATAATGTCATTATGAACACTAAGTTTTGTCTGAATTAATGATAATACATCATGAAACAAATATGGATCAAAATATAAGCTCAATATTTATTTAATGAAATCCGATAGCTTCTTTTTGCATAAAAGTATTCAATTAATAATTTTTGAATATAAAGAAGTATCTGGACGTCATTCTTGCTTGATAAGCATTGTTTAAATGCAAAATAGTTTGATTAAGTTGATTGAGCAAAAAATCATATGCTAAGAATTGTTTAAAAAACATTTTACTCATTAAAATGTCATC
This sequence comes from Dinothrombium tinctorium, assembly GCA_003675995.1. Lineage (NCBI taxonomy): Eukaryota > Metazoa > Arthropoda > Arachnida > Trombidiformes > Trombidiidae > Dinothrombium > Dinothrombium tinctorium. Next base: position 12,514 of record NCKU01004166.1, on the reverse strand, counting down.
TTCTCATTAAATTCTCATATACAATAAAAGGCAAAAAATGTGCACTAAACCCATTGCTCATAAGCCTCGCCTTAAACAACAATTTGAGTAACAGCCGTAGTGGGAATCTTTTTGTCTTTTGCTGTAAAATCTGGAACAAGATGAAAGAAATATCATTTTCTGTGACTCAAATGCTTAACTTGCTTTAGAGATTTGTTCAAAATGACTTACACTAAAATTTACCTAGTGTGACTCTTGAAAATTAATGACATTTCGGTTATAGTTACATTTCGAAAAATAACAAACAATCTTTGTCCAATTGAATACATTGTTAATACCTAAGAAAGAAGTTTAAATAAACAAATGTAAATTAGCAAGATAGCTTCCGTGGCTTTTCGGAGACATATCGAATATAATTTTATCGTAAGAGATTGTTGTTTCGATACTTGTCTGTTTTAATGTTAAAAAGTTATTTTAAATTTCATTCAAAAATTTTAATTTTAAAATTTGTACACTCAACTCAATATGATTTTTTTCAACTAACAAGGAACCCATTCGAATGCTTCAGGAGCTTTTCTTTTTCTTTGCCATAACAAAATTTTCCCCATAGACTTAATTATAAAGTTCGCACGTGAATATAACTTCGCACGAGCATTATGTACATAAAAGGACTGTGAATCCTCTAATGTCGGATTTGTATCTTTGTTATGTAAAACTTTTGAAAAAAGCTCTTAAACCATTCGAATGGTTTCCTGGTAAGATTATTTTTTTTACATTTTCATTTATAGCACAATAATACTAATAATCCAACTTATTTTACCAGGCAAAGTCCCAGCCAGCTTAGCCAGTTTAGTTCGTATCTACTCTTCCACAGAGATTTCTAGTTGCTGCATACTGGTAGTGAGTTGACTATATTACACATCGCTCAACACCTGCTAACGTAAACCAATAGAACCTTTCGAAGTTATTTTACGCCTTAAAAAGCTATTTTTGTGAAAACTGTATAAATTCAAAAATTTTGAATTTTGTTGCATAAAATCAATTTCCATTGTAAAGCTTATTTAATACTTTTTTAAAAGTTAAGTTTAAGAAGTAATAAAATGCTTTTGCAATGAGAAAAAATTTTTGACATAACATAACATATTTTATTCACTTAAAGCATTCCCGCACACATTTTGCCTTAAAATTTTATGACAATCGTCGATATCAAACATTGAACATTATCGCCTTGAATTGTTTACTTTCCTGCATTCAGTCCTGGCCTATGTTTTGTCTCTCTATTACCTGTAACTCTTTAATTTTCCCACAATTCGTTCATTAGTTCTTGAAGAAAAATGAAACACTGTTATGAATGAAACGCGTGTGATGATTTTATCAAATGATTTTACCTAAGAACTTTTCATTGAATGATTTAATTTTTGCAGTTTCATATAGAAGATGAGCTGAAGCATTGAAGAACATTTTCAAAATTTTTGAATTGTTTCTTACCCCTTTTAAGAATCTTTAGACAAAACCATCCAATATTCGCTTTTTTCAATATCTTTCCAAATGAAATGACGTGGCTATATTCTAAAGGAAATTAACAGCGAATAAATGAAATTTTGGCAATTGTGTTTGATATTAAAGAATTTTACAAAAATTCATTTTTCTAAAAAGAAATTTGTAGCTGTCATTGACGATCGCAACAATCTTATATTTCTTAAGCTTGAATTGTAAATACATTTAAGTTTTTGTTCATGCCATTAAATATTACCGTATATCCTCAGATTATATGCCATGGCACTATACCTCGAGTGAAGAACAATTTGCTTAAAAATGAAAAAAGCACTTTCTGCCACTGGCAACGGTCCCATAGAAAATAAAGGTTACCATGGCACTAAACCTCGAGGTATAGCGACGGGTGACAGAACCTCACACTATAGTGCCATGGCATATAATCTGAGGATATACGGTAAGTATAAAAAACAGATGAGCGGATAAGAGGTTTTTACTTCTATGTGAACAAACATACAATTAAGAAACGAAAGTTTTTTTATTTGTAATACTTGAATTTCTCTCGGTATTTTGTATTTTTTTTATGCATTAATCCATATTTTCAAGTGCATCTGGTCATAAATATTCTATTTTTTCAAGCGCAAAAATTAGCTCTCTGGTTATTTTGCTTTGATTTGAACACCAAAGGGAAAATGTTAAAAAAAGATGAATATCGGAGGCATTTAATGCATTTTTTATAACGAATACTTTAACTAAATGCACTTAACTTAGCTCTTCAAACTTATGCTTAAACGATAATAGAAAGCTAAAATGAATGAAATTCGGAATTTTGAATAAAAATTTACTAGCAAAACTATTGAAAACTTTGACTTTATGCATTTAAAGTAGCAGAACTGTAATGTATGCATTTTTGGCGAAAACATGCGTTTTATGTCATAAAATAATTTTTTATACAATTAAATATTCATTCTCAGTCTACTAATGAGTTTTTGTTGCAATTATAAGCACTTTTGAAAATCGCATTCTATAGTGCTCATTAAATGACACTCAAACTTTAGTAAATATATTTTTTTATATACTAAATGAAACGACAAAGTTCTTTCAATTTTTCTATTTCTGACTTTTGAAATGGTAAATGTTTACCAAAATGATTCTCATAATCAAAAGAAATCGAAATTGAAATGCGAATGAGTCCATGTAGTTATTTCAAAAGATAAAAAATTTTTAATTTTTAGTCATTTTAAAAAACTATTCTAAATTTAACTATCAATAATGACTTCATTAACCAAATCACATTTTTATATACGTAGCAGTTGTATATAATTTAGTTACACAAGTTATAACGGTAAAAATCTTCCTGATTTAATAAAAGTTAAAAAGATTTTGCAATCAAATTATTCAAAAAATGTTGATGTCGAGATGAAATAAATGACTAACAAAGTAAAACTTCTGTAAGCTCGTTTTTCCAAAGATAGTTTTAGTAAATTTATATTTTTTTTGTTAATTTTTTAGTTTGTCTGTTTTTTTAAATTCATAGCGTAATTTATTATAGTAAATTTTAAGTGCTTCTACTTTCAACTGTAAAATTAGATTTGATTTATTATTGGATATTCAATTTTTCTAAATATACTTACAAAAGACACTTTTTTGGTGTCAATTTTGTTGAAATTTTGCGCACAAATTCTATGTTCAATACAAAGCATAAAAATGTGATTTTTAGTTGCCCTTTCGAAAACGTTCGCGAAATATTTCAGGTCAAATATAAGATATTAAAAAAAATATTAAATTATATTAAATATTTTATTTAAATATTAAATTTATTTTAAACTCATGATAATACAACTATCTAAATATGAAAGCTCAATAGCATGATGGTATCGATCATTCAACACAAAGGCTTTTGGTTAAAATTCAAATTTAACTTTTTCACTTTGCTGTTTCGCATTGAGACGCTTGTATTTTCATCCATTTTATCACTTTTGAAAGCAAATTTGTAATGAATTTTAACACTAAACTTTTGTAGAGAAATTCTTTATAATTTGTTTTTGAAGTTTAAATTTTTTAATTAAAAAACGCAAAGAGCAAGATTTTTCAAAATTCTTATAATTATGAAAAGCAGTTTAAACAGGTTGAACAAATTCTTGGAATTAATATAAGTTTTCATATTTTCTGTTAAAGTCACGTATTTCTTCATTTACCATTCAAAAAAAGTAAATATTAATTTCAATTAGAAACTTAATTTCATCTTTATTCATTATTCATTTATTCATTATACAAAAAATCGAATTATCATTCTCTTTCACATCAAAATTAGAAAATTTTCTATCAAGGAGATTAGTAAAATAATCTGGAAGCAACATTTTAATTTTGTTTGTTAGAATAAATGCATTAAAAAATTGCAATGAATTTAATTATTTAAATTTAATTTTTTATAAGTAAATTACTTACAGTGAATAATTTAAACATGTACTATTCTGAACAAAAAAGTGTCTAACTGTGTGAAGCTTTGCGTAGAAAACGAGTAACGTTGTTTTGCACCAAATAGTACTTAACGATCTCTACCTACTTTCTGCTCTCTTTCTCTCACTTCTCTCATTTTTTTCACTCGGTTTTAGCATTTCTCTAATCATTAAATGATCTTTTTGCTTGTTAAAGCTTGAGTATACAACTTTTCTATAAAATGAAATAAAAAACTTCAACTTAACCTTTGCACAATCTTTTATAATTGTGTTGATAAAACAAAAGTTTTTTTGAATGAGAATTTAACACATGAAAGATTTAAGAGATAAAGTTTAGTTTGATTTTTGTTTCAATCGATTGACAACTGCAAAACAGAAAAGGCAAATTTAAAAAATGCAAATTCAAGTTTTATACACAATTTTTTTGAATAGATTCAAAGAGAGAAAAAAATCTTTTCACTTGTACCGTAAAATACTTTTAACGAATTCAGTCCACAAAATAAAGAAAGAAGCTTAAAAATTGATTTTATTATTAGCATTGCGCATATTTTCTCTTTCAAACAGAGACTGAAAAATTATGCATCCCACCCGTTAATGAACCATCGCCACCATACGAAATATAAATTACAAATGCAAGTGCAGAAGAATTCGAAAGCACGCAATTTGAAAAAAAAAAATTTGAAAAACGCTGAACGAATTCAAAATTGAGAGGAAAGCGTATTATTAAATAGAAATTTTTGCATTTATTTGCAGCCACAGTCAAAGCAATTAGAATCAGACTTCTTTCATTGTCACTCTGAATTATTAACTGTTTCTTTCTGTTAAAACTTGAGCTAATCAAAATAAGAATCAAACGCCCTTTTATCTTTGATAAGTTGAAGTTTCTTGTTTGCTTCTAAATTTTTCGCTAACTTTATTTCTGAGCAGTAAAGCGATAAAATGCGAACGATAAATTTAAAAGAATATTAAAAATTAATTGATATTGCTAATTACTTTACAATAAATAAAAATTTTTAAATTAAATTTTTAAGAGTTGTGAGAAAAATTCTTTTCGTACAATCTTCTAAAGTACTTTAAACATACTTTGCTTTGTAGTGAAACTTTTATCTATCCACAGTATTACACTTCTTGCTTCGAAGTTCTTTTTTTTTTGGAAAAAGTAAATCCAAATATTTTCGTTCGCATGAAAAGAATGAATGCAATCAATTTTCGTTGGTTTTATTTTGATCCTATTTTCCATTTAAATAAACACATGTACACTGAGCTTGGCTGGTATATAATATTCGTTTATAATTTATTGCGTTTCGGACGAAATAAATTTGATTACATTAAATGTATATAGAAGAGCGAGAGCGAATGGCTGTGAAAACGGTCGAAAGCATGTCAACTGCCTTTTAGTTTAACATTGCAAACGAAGTGAAACCACACGAGAATCTATTAATCTTTATCACTTTAGCGCGACAACAATTGAAAATCTCCTAAGCTATCGCTCAGTTGAAGCTTGTGTTTCGCTCACCTACACATAAATCGTCGAAGTGACTTACAACGCGAATAAGATGCGAATTTCATCTTTACGGCATAAAATTAATCACTAAATTCTGTTTCATCTTGCAAGCGAAAAAAAATTGCAAAAATAGTTGAACAGTCTGTCGAACAGTTTGAATCTTTCGTGAAACATAAACCAATGCTGAAATCGATAAAAGCGAAAGATTGTCAGAGATCTAAAAAAAACATGTACATGCATGGAACTTTTTTGACATGTCATGTTATATTGTACAGCTCTTGCTAAAATGTTTGCGATAATTTGTATCGAATGTACAGGTTTTTTCGATAACAAAACAAAACACTCTGACAAAAGCTGTACGTTCTGCTTGTAGCTGTTGAAAAGCGAAAATGAAAATCGATTCAGCGCTAATAATATCTTATTTGATACAAATTACTTTCTACATTTAAAAGTCTATTTGACACTCGCACAAATTAACATCATCATGAGTTTCACGTTTTTCTACAACCTTAAATTTTGAATGCAAAATATTATCGATTTTTTCAAAATATAAAAAAGATGCGAATATGCGGTCAAAATCTTTTTTCGACGAAATTCAAATGCATCGAAGTTTTCGAAATTTGATAAGCTCGAGTTTATTTTTAAAAAAGAACAATTTGTATTTTATTGATTACTCCCTGCTTCACTGTAAATCCATGCGAAAAGACCGAACTTTTTATTGAGTTCACAAATCGATTTTAAATTGTTATTTCATTGAATTTCAACAAAGAGAAAAGGATGAAAAGTAAGTTTTAATATATTTTGTTCGCAGCGTGACTAAAAACTTGGTGACACAACTTTTCTCTTTACTTTTTCAATTGAAAAAAAAACTCATCTTTGTTATAATTCTTTCTCAAGTTAATTTATGTGAGAAAATTTTCTTACTTTTTAAACATTTTTAAAAATATAATTTCAACATTGCAAACACTTCGCAAAATCTCCTATATATGAAATATACTCACATTATTGAAAGTTTTTAAAATGTCTCACGAGTGAGGCTCATTCACTCGTTCCTTTAAGATTAAAGATTTTAAAAAATTTTTATAAAAATTAATTAATTTTGTGAGGAAATTTTATTCTTAATCACATTCTTTGATGAAAAATTTAAAGTCAAAAATATAATATTAAAAATAAGTAGAGAATTTAATAAGATATCCATTTCGAAATGTAGATGTTATGTTTATAGTTGAATGTTAAGCTCTTTATGAATTAAATCGTTCAAACTTTGTTTAAAATGTTGCATTTAGTAAATTAGTAATGCCACATTTAGCAAGGCGTCTACTTTTGTATTAAAAATTGTATTTGAATTTATTAAAACTTTAATTTTGATTAAGCTTTGTTGACTTTATTGAAATTTTTTAAATTAATTTAAGGATCTAAACTTTGAAGAATTTCTTATTTATAAAACCGAATGAAAGAAAATTTTCAGTATTTTACAAAGAATTCTATCGATTTGTTGGAAAGTCAAAGCATAACATAGCTTTAAAATAGGTCTTTTGTCGCTAAAAACGTTACTATTTTAATTTGATAAAATTTTTGACTGAAATTGGATTCTTTCTCTAGTTTTTCACATAAATAACTTTTATTTCTATTATTTAATTATTTCTAAAGAATCTAATATTAGATCTCAAATAAAAAAACTAAAGATTTTGCTCATACTTAGGCAATAAAAATTCCATACTCTTAAGATATATCCGAAAATATCGCTTATTTCTTTGAATCAAAATTCTTGTGAGACGCTCGGAGAAGTTTTCAATCAAACAATTTTTCTAATTTTGTTCATTTTACAAGCTCTATTAAATAATCATTAGTCCTGATTAGAAATATAACTAAAGAAATCAAATATCGATTTAATATTGAAAAAATCAATTTTTTTTCTTAATCGAGATTTTATAAAGAATCTAACTCTCTCATAGTATTTTTATGCTTTGAAGACTGCACAACGTTTTTTATCATTTCATAAATTTTAGAAATGTCCATCCAAGACTCTTTAAAAGATTTTATACGATTTTTAGGCTCCTATAAGCTTAAATTTTGAAATTTTGATAAAAGTTTAATAATGTTTGTGTAGTTAATTTTGGTCTTAAGCGCCTTATACTGTTTTAGATATTTGATCATTTGTACGAAGTATTAGCTTACATTTACGTTTCATCTAGAGAGGTGTTATCATCATTTGAATTTTGAAATGCAAGAAGAGTTCGAGTTGTAAGCTTTATTCTTTTTTTTAAAGTAAATCTCGAATTTTGCATTTTTTGTTTCTTTATCATTCATTTATTATTAAGATGTATTTTGATTTTGAGTATAATGGATTAAGATTAATTATAAAATTCTAAATTAAAGTCGAATTTTAAAATCCTTAATGTACTCGCAAGCTTTCTATTTGTTTCATTTCCTGAATATTTAATTAAACTCTTAAGTTACTCGACATTTTGGTGAGTATTTTAATTTCATACCTTTTTGCCTATTTATCTTCAATTTTTTACATCTTCGACTTCTCAAAAAATTATATTCATACTTGTTATTACACAATGATTAACTTATTGTAGTTGATCCTGATTTTCATCGAAAACTTTTTGTCTTGAGTAAATCTAAATAAAGCATAGCATGTGAAGAATTTTCTTTACAAACCTCAAATTGTCAATTAAATTAAAAGTTAAAAAACAGAATAAATATAATAAACAAAAAGCTTTGAAAAATATAATTTCTTCAAATGTATTTACTGTGAAGTTAAATCAGCCGAGGAATAAAATGCATTTTTATTCCTGAATGAACATAATACTTGAAGTGTTTAAATAAAACTTTTTTATGTTTCAGCTATTTTATATTCTAGAAACATAAACATTAATGATGTTTTTCTTTAATTTTTAAAAGTGCTCCAAGTGAACCTAATACAGTTTTAATATAAGTATTTCGTAGTTATTACTATCGTAGCTGTTCTAGCGATTATAGTCTCTTCTTTTCTCTCTCTGCTTTTCGATAAAAGTTGGTCTTTAAAAAAGTTTGCAGAGACATTTTACTTTTTTAATATTTTGCTTTTTTGAAGTAATTAGTAAATTAACTTTTGTAAAAAATTACTTTCAGCAAATCTACTGTAAAAGCTTCTTAATTAATGATTTAAAAAATGATGATACACCTTTTACAACATAAAATAGATTTGATCAAAAATAGGAATTGTTAAGGCAGATTATATTGCAAATGCTGGCATAAAACATCATTTCGTTGCTTAATCTAATTCACTACTTTTAATTGGTCTATTTATTTTTTATTTACCTACTCAAAAAGCTGCTTAAAGGATTAATTAAGAGATGTAGAAAGCGCATTTCTAATTAGCGATTGCTTTGTCGGTCTCAAATGTTGACAAAACTTTGTTGTTTAATATTACAAAGCACTACCGATTCAAAATAAAATGTTTCGATTATCGAAAAGTGAGCTTAACTACAAAGCATTTGACGAATTAAGCGCCTTAATAAAGCTGCTTTGCAGTTAAGCTCACTTTCGATAATCGAAACATTTTATTTTGAATCGATAATACAATATTTAATCAAAATTACTTTTAGTTTTGTAATACGACTCCTAAATAAAAAAAAATTCGAAAGCATTATCAAGTTGATTAAATTTGATAATGAAACTCTGATCAAATAAGCTAATCCTCTTATCTCATGAGCAAAACTTTAAATTTATTTGTATTTTTACTTATCAGAAGTTGAATCAGTTTAAAAAATTATAATTTAACGATCTTAATTAAAAAGGACCAAATGCAGTTTATTTCTTTCGAGATGTCCACCATGTTTTCTTTGAAAACTTTTCAAAATGAAGACCAAACAATTCAATATTGCAAATTATTGAAAGTTTAACATACGCGAAACAGTTTAGCACCATTGTTTATAAAAATGACCGATTTATTGAACTTCAGTTGAATTACCCGAGAAGACATGCTTTCCGCAATTTTTTGAAAATTTTCAAACGAAATATATTATATCAATTTAATCAATTTAGCGGTTATGAGTGTTTCAGCAAATTCTCGAAAAGTGCCTTATTTTTCAAATTTTGTAACCAATTTTTTTACCTTTTGCCCAATAAATTCACTAAAAACACTTTTTCTGATTTAAAACGAAATGTTTGGGAAAATGCCCATATTTTTGACCCTGTAAAGCGATTTGTATCTATTTTATCTCGTTCTCTCTCTCAAATGTCATTGCACTATTAAGCAAATTTTCAAAATTATTAAAAAAGAGGTCAAAAGTTATTAAAGAAAACATAATGAACATCTCGAAAGAAACACCCTGTATAATCAATTTTTAGATATGTTATTCAGCCACTAGATGTCGACTGCTTGCACTTAACTGCTTAACTGCAATCAATAATTCCAACTTTTGCAAGAATCTTAAAACTCTAAAAATGCAACTGTCTTTGCGATGCGATTTTTGTACGCGCTTTGATTTAAATTGTTTCGAGTCAATTCATTTTTTAAAACTTTTTTCTCCAAATTTTTAAAAACTAATTTTATCAATATGTAACATGTGTTTGTTAAAAGCAGAATTTTGTTTTAATTTGATATATTTGGTGCGGATTGAAAGCTAACTGAAATATTTCAAATTATACATGATTTAAAACATTCACCATTAAAAATTCATTCTTTTTGTAATGTTTTCATCAATATTGTACACAATTAAAATAGCTCCATCTTACATTCTTTTGGAAAGTTTCAAATATGAAATGTTGATAGAAATTTGAAATTAAACCATATTTGACATAAAAATATGATGAAAAATGTTTATAAAAGTAGGTTCGTCGCTTTGTCTGAAATTAAATCTAAACAAAGCGATTAAAGGTTGAAATGGACCATAAAATTCGTTGAGCAAACGTTTAATATAAGTAAAGGAACTTATAAAAATAATTAATTTCTCACAAGCGAGAACATCTAAATTTTACAATGCATTATGAAAATGATTTTTTTTTCATTACTTTTCATTCATTTGGCAGTCTTCAAGAATTCAGATGATCAAATCAAATGGTGCAGATTATGAAAAAGTAATGCAAAATAGTTGAATGCATTTTTCAATTTACTAGTTTTTCGAAATAATCATTGATTATAAATTAATTTGTGAAATTTTTTCAAGCCAATATTTTCTATTAAATATAGCAAGTCGATAACAACAAAACTTTAAATAAATTTTTTATATTGATTATAACTACTTTGAAAAAGGCATAAAACCTTTGATTAGGTGTCGAATTTTTAAATATACATTTAATAAAGAAAATTTTTAAATTGAAAATTTATACTTCACCAAATTTTCAGACGAGTTCGTACTCATTTAAAACAATTCATGATTTTTAAGACTGAAATAATATATTTATATATAGAGATGCTTTTCTAGCAAAAACTATCATTACAATGCTTGAAAACAAGTAAGCCTTCAACTATAATGTCGCAATAATCGCTTTCTCTCTGCAAATATTTACACTTCTTTTTTGAAACGAATCATATTTATTTTACTCTTAAAACTTATCTCCAACTTTTCTTTTGATTTAATTTCATTTTCAGCTTGTTAAAAATAATAAAATTATAAAGCTACAAAATCATGACTTTTCTTTATTTTAAACTTCATTTTTATTCGATTTTTTTGACATTTTAATGCTTCTTGCATTTTTAAAATAAATTTGACACAACTTTTATATTTTTCTCTCTAAAAATTTAAGAAATTTTTTTGAAAGAAATCACGCAAGCAGAGAAAGCTTTAGTCACGTGCTGAATTCATAAATGTTTTTCAAGTTAATATCTTTTTTATAATGAAGAACAAAGAATTTTGCAAATGCTAACAAATTTACTCAAGTTAAATTTATAAAAACATTTTAATTTTTAACGTTATTCATGTTTCAACTTTTGTCGATTGATACATTTTAGAACATATCGGATCAATATAAAGCTTTCTTTTACATTTTATAATGGTTATATCTTCGAGGGATGAATTCTTCTTTTGAATTATTGAAATTAACTTGAATAAATATAACTTAAACTGAAAAAAGAAATTTGATCTTAGTTATTAGACTTTTTTCTTTATTTTGACTTTAAAAAAAATTAAATTTATGTATGCATTTATACAGGAAAAATATTAAATTTATGCAATAAAATATGCAAGATAAAACGGATTTCCACCAATATAAGTGTTTGTCATCGATCCGTTAAATAAGTTCAGAAAACAAAAAATCGTTCAACTTCACTATCGATAAAAGCTGCGAATTTAAGAATCAATTATTAATAATCAATGAGAATGTTTTTAAAATATAGAACAACTTTTCCATAAAGAGTTTGAAATAGCCGTAAATTTAGTAATTTTTTCATTTTAAGATAAGAATTAGCAATTTATCCGCAAAAAATTGACTTCTATCAATTTAATAACACAATTTTTTAATTTTTAATCTTATCGATTGTAATTTTAAAATTTTATTTACACTTCGCTTCAATCGAATCGAAAAAATAATTTTTAAAAATAAGAAGTTTAATTACTTCACCAAAAAATAAATAAATATGCTGGTAATTTTTTTATTTCAAAAAATAAAATTTTAATTCTTTAAATGCAACATAAGCAACTAAATAAGATAATTTTAATTTTTTTTCTTTGTATTTTTGTCATAAAAAAGATGTTTCAAAAAGCCATGAACTTTACAAATAGAATGTACTACCAAATTTTCGATAAAAATTTACTACACCGTCTTAAAAAATTTTTGAATTTATGTATATAAAGAAGCATACCTGTTGTTTATGCATTTTTGATAAAAGTTCGCCTTTTAAAACATAAAATAATTTTTATGCAATAATACATTGATTCTATCTCTAGTTGGTCATGCTTTTAAGCCAAGTTTTAATGTGTAATCAAAAATTTTTTCGAATCAAAGTTGATTTTTCTTAGATAATGAAATTTAAAAAAAAAAAGAAAATTGAGATAAAAAAATTTTACAGGTAGAAAGAAATAAATCGTTTTGTTCTGAAACGAAGCAATAATCAAAATCAAATTCTTTTGACAGTCGTTTGAATTAA
>NCKU01004165.1:0-12960 GCA_003675995.1 Dinothrombium tinctorium | reverse complement strand
AAATAAATGCTTCTTAATTGGACATGTGTCTCTCAATAGTCAATTGGTTATAAGATTGAAAAAATTTTAAACTTTTTAATTTTAAAAATATTAAATTTTATTGAATTACAGAACAAAGTATGATTCTGTATGATTTATGAATGTTAGCGTTTAATCTTAATCCTAATTTCATTTAACAATGAAAAACAATAAATAAGATAAGATGAAAAGCAAACGCAATCGGATAAACTTATGTAGAAATAGAATAAATTTATTTCGCTGGCAAAGAGTGAATAGATTTATTTAATAAGCAAGTAACTCACACTTTCTCGAATCAAACCGATTAATTGAAAAAACCATTTACTTTGCTTCACTCGCTTCAAGCTTAGCGATGTTTAAACATAGAAAAACATAGAAGTTATCATTTTTCATGTGTTTCATGAAGAAAAAATCATAAGGTTCGTCATATCAAATTATGTTCAGAGGTGAATTAATATTTACATTTCGATGAATCAAATAATTAAAAAGTTAATTTACATAGGGATTAATAAAGAAAGGTAATTACTTTAAGCAAGAAAAAATAATTTAAGATGAAAAACTTAAAAAATACAAATCGAAATAAATAAAAACTTTCATAAGTTAAATTTATTGAACTTCTTATCGTTGGAAATTTATAGCTTCAGAGCGGCTTTCCGTCAAATTTTATTTTTGTCTTTAATCTCTCTTCAAAAAAGATTCTTTGCACACTAATTTATTGAAACCTTATTTTGAATAGAGAAGTTTGTTCTTTTCTATAATATTTTCAAATTTGCTTACAATCAAATTTTTCTGATGTAACTTTATTTAGATAAATTTTTAAAATCAGAGTATAGAAAATAAAAAACCAATTCAAATTTTGCATTGAAAGAGTTCAGAAACGAGAAATTAATAATTTTAAATAACAACTAATTCACTTATTAAAATGTTGCTAATATGAGATATGAAACATGACATCAAATTTCGTCGTTGTTCAATCATCAATAATTTATAACTTTCATTTTTTAAAAATTTAAGAGAAATGCAAAATTTAAAATAGAAGAAAAGAAGAAAAACCCGAAAAGAAAACAGATTTGGCTTTTGCGTGAATTGAATTTTCAATGAATTGAAAAAACGCTCGAAAAGCATGCATAAAATCTGATGTAAAACTCATAAAATGACGCAATATTTTTATCTATTTATTGCAAATGATTGAAAATTTTAGTACTTTCTAAATAGAAAAGTTTGTCTCTTGTCATGATGCTTAAAGATTCAAGTAAATGAACGATCGTTTCATTGCAGTGAGGAACTTTTTTAATTGACTTAATAGATTTTTGTTTAACCACTGTTCGACCACATTAAATGTCAATCATTTTTGATTGTTTTTTCGCATATTGTTTACTCAGTAAATGAAGGTAAAGAAACTTTTTTTTGTCGCTCTAGTCTCTTATGAAATATTGACAGAAAGAAACATTAAATCAGATGCAACAAAAATTTTCTCTGGTCGAAACGAAAAGCTTGTTCATATTTGATTGATAAAAAGCGAGTTGATAAATAATCTTTCAGACTTTACCGAAGAGCCATTTTTGAACATATGGCTGTACAAAAAACTTTTGGTTTCTCTACAAAAAACTCAGCTTAAAATTTCAACTCTTTTCGCAACTTTGCTCTATTCCATTTTTATTTTGATCCACTTTCTTTTCAAAACTTAAGCTCAAATCGCTAAACTTTTTTCACAAATCGTATTCGCACTAACAAAAGTAAGCGTTCAAAAGAGAAAAGTGGCTACTTTTATCAAAGTATTTTATATATGAATAAATTTATGCGATTTTGCAGATTTTTTTTTCTGATACATTTTACTGAGATTATCATTTTTTGAAGCTTAAATGTAGCGAAAAGAAAGTGAATAAAGAGCGCAAAAGATGCAAATGAGAAAAGTGATAAATTCGTTTTGTTCACTCGAATGTATTGCAGCGTAATTTTCTTCTCTCTTTTTAAACGCGAGCAAAGTTTTAAATTACAATAAAACATTTGAAATTCAAAACTTATTCAAAATTTCAAAATTTTCATAGAGAAAAAATTCTTCAAACTTTTTATTTGATTTATTTTGAATATAATCGCTTTCAAATTCAGTTATTAGTTGAATTTTATATCAACTAATTATCTTAATAATTTAATCAAATATAAAATGCAATTGCTTCTTAAATCATAAAATTGAAACAATCGTTTGTGTGTATTTAGTTTTTCAGTTTTTCTATGCAAAAATGAGAAGAAAATCGATTGTAAGCTAAATTTAAAGCAATTTGTTCGCTTCAACTTTTTGAAATATTAGAAGAAATAATTTTAGTGACTTTTTCAAAACTATTGATTTACTCTTTAATTATTTTTTGCTCTTAGTTTATATTAATGATTTGCATTCTTTATCAAGAACTTAATTAAATCTTTTGTTTTTGTTCAAATATCAATAAGTTACAGCTTTCAAAACAAGATTCAATCAATTTTCAATGTTCTGCGCTTTTACGATAAAGAGAATTAAACTTGGAACAACTTGAATAGAACAAATTGAAAAGCTCAGCTTTTTCCCAATATGATTTTACTTTCTTTTATTTGCTTACTTCTTATTTACCAAAAATCGATAAATTCAATTAGCGACAATATATAAACCAAAAGAAGTGAATAACATTAAATTCACGTTATATATTTCTTAAGCAATTCGCTGCAAAGTATTTTTCGTATTGAATTTCATTTCTTTTAGGACGAATATCGATTATTTTGTTTAACGAAAGCAGCAAAAAAGACTCGAATTCGCGAAAACACAAAAATTTTGGTTTACATTCTATTCTTAGTATCAACAATGTTACGAAATTACTCTCCCTCTAAGAAGAAAAGAATCTCATGTGTAAACCAACCAAATGACTTGTTTCGTGTTGTCTACAATTTCTTTTTTTGTTATATTTTAGATAGAAATGAGCGATCAATGCGAATCATTAAGTCGAACATAAGTCGTTAAGGAGTTTTTTTTTCAAAAATTGAATAGAAAAAGAAAACTTTTTTTGAATGTTCACATTTAATGTTTGAGAGCTTTTAAATTGAATGAATGCAAAGCTTGAAGAGTATTTCAAATGTATAAAATTCTATTTAAACTAAATGAAATAAAAACTTTTTTATTCTTTCGTTGGAAATAAAAATAAAATTATAAGAACATTTTTTAGGTTTCAAGCTGAAGAAGAAAAGCTTCTTTTATGAAGAATGACTTAACAAGTAAAAACATGTTTTCCTTTATTAATTAAAACAATGAAAATATTTAATCAAAATTCAATTATAAAATCTTTTCTTTCCTATTTTGTATGATTATGCAAAGAATTTAGAACTCGTAATTGTAATTAATTTTCAGAACATTCAATTCAAAAATCAATGCGATCATCGTTTCATTTTTGTTTCATATGCTCGTTTTGTTTGTTTGAACGATTTTTCTGTACAAAAGTGAGCGTAAACTTGTTGTCAAAGATTTTATTTTCTTTTTGTGATATTTAGAAACAAAACAGAAATGCAAAAGCACTTTTCGGTTTGGTTTGAAATAAATTTAAACTGAACTTCGAATAGCAGCGATTTGAAGCTATGTTTTCTAGTTCAAAAAGTGATTTCATTTTTTCAAAGCTTTTGCATCAAAAAAATTTTTTTTACATCAGTAATTTTAAGTTTTGATGATTTTGACAAGAATTTCGCCGTCAACAAAAATCAATAAATGTCAAAAGAAAGTTTAAGAAATGATTCGGGGATAGAATTCGCAATTTGATATTTTCTTTGATTCATAGAATTTTGAAATAGTGAAAATTTTCAATGAAATTTCAAAGAATTTTTGTTTATAGCAATTGATTGAATATACAGAAACAGAAAATAAAATTCTGCTGAATTCTTTTCTAGATTCGCTTAAATTGAAAGCAAATCTTAAAACTTCTCAAAACTGAGCTTGATTTACTTTTATGCTCGTTCTCATTTTTAATGTTTCAGAAAAAATTTTATGAATGGAATTTTTGATTGGAAATATGTCGCAATGGAACATCGAAAGCCTGGAACAAGCCTGAAGCAAAATAAAGAAATACTAGAAATAATCTAAAGCGGCTTCTCGTAAGCAAGTAACAAAAACATTTTTAACGAACCTGTCCTGTCAAGCATTTCTTTCCTGCCGCTGTTCACAAAAAGAATTTGAAACAAAATTTCATATGTGTCAGATTATTACATTTTTGACTTGAGGGAAAATAATTGCAATTAATTTGATATTTTTGTAGTTGCATAAATTGTAAATCCTTTTTTTATCTTCTTGCTAAAATTAGTATTTATGCAATATGCCCAAAGCTTCATTCACTTGTTTTAGAGCACACTTAAAACATTAAATTTAATCAATGTTTGATTACAAATAAGCAATTATTTTAAATTTACGATTTGATTATAGACGATCGTTCAGAGACTATAAACCAATTACGTACGCTTTAGGCTAATATGGGAGCAGTGATAAATTTTCAGCTCTTATATTTCATGCTTCACTTCACTGGTGAAATAATTTTCGCAATGATAAAAAAGCTGTCATAAATGCTACGTTTCACTGCTTTTATATGGTGAAGCAGCAAATATAATTCATTTTCAGAGTAACGTGAAAACATTTTTCACAGGTATAAGTTTATCATCGAAAACACGGTCAAAATGTGATCATATTTGAGCGTCATTATTAGTATTTGAGTATGTGATCATTAGAGACATGAATTTATGTGCTCAAAATTGACCAAAATATGTGATGTGATATGTGTTAAAAAGGTGAAAAATGTGTGCTCATTTATGTGCTCAAAAAATCAATTTTTTTTTGAGTAAAAATTAAAAATTTAATTATCTTTCGACTGTAAAAGTGAGATAAAATTAACAAATGCTTTCTTCAGTCAGATTACGGCGATGATCTTAAAAAATACTTTGAGATTTGTTAATTATTCGTATCATATCAATTGTTTTAGTAAATAAAGCATAATTAAAATAGATTTCACATTTTCAACTTTTAAAAGCTTTTTTATAGAAATTACGTTTCATTTGCGTATTGAAAAAATATTTTTCAAATATTTCTTATTAAACATACAAATTATTGTATTTTAAACTTTAACATTAAAACCATTAAAAAATGAGACATTTTCAATTTCGTCAGATAAGAGAGAAAAAAACTTTTGTAAACTTTTGTATTTCTTTCTGCAGTGTATTTGGCTAAAACAAAACAAATTCTTCTGCGATTCAGATGATCACTTTCGATCACAAAGATTTATACTATTATTTCATCGGCAACAACCACAGAGCAAAGTTTAAATATTTTATTTGTGAAATGAAACTTTATCGCAGGCAAAAAATTTTAAATAAATATGTGCCACCCATCAGTTACCAAGTTTTTGTTAGATTTCAATTTAAAAACAGGTTGTAATTACAGTATTCTTAAGAACATTCTGTTTATTAAAATTTTAGCCTTTATCTCTAGCGATTTGTATTTAAAGCAAATGTATTTAAAGCATTTATTAGATATATGAGCAAAGTGATAACCTAATTTGTATAAGCATTTGTTATGCTAAGCAGTAAACAATGCAAGTGCTTTATCGTAACCTATAATGAAGGTTTAATCAAAATCTTTAACAAGACCTCCTGTGGTTAAAGAATATATGTCAAACTCATTTACTGGTTCAATTGGCTACATTTCAACAACATTCGCTCGTTATTCGCTTTAATATTGAATTACTTCAACGTTTGACTGTGCAAAAATCAAACATTAATTATTAAATACTTTCTGCTTATTTGATAATTAATCGTGAAAATGTAAAATAAGCGAGCAAACTGAACAAATTTAGCTTATTATACCAAGTAAGCAGGCAGTGACAATGAGGATAATCACTAAAAAATGAAAAATTTTAATCAACATTCATTAATTGCTATTTTGAAAGCGGAAATGAACACATCTATCGGTAATTCGTTGCGAATTTGAAAGAGAAACACGAAGCGAAGATTGAAAGCGTAAGAAAACAGAGTTATGATTCTTCACTGTTTATCGTAAACTAACGTGATACAATACCGATGAAGAGGATGAGCATAGAATTTTGATTAATCGCGAGTTGACTGTTATTGTTGATTGCCTATGTAATTGCAATTTTTTGCCATTGCTAAGTTTTGTATACGATGATCGTAAAACTTATTTACAGTAAGCGTAAAAAATAAACGACGTAAAGGTGTGAGAATGGCTTGTTTTACAAATTAAGTTGTCATCGATCTGGCGCATTTTCCGAAATGAGCTTTGATCCGAAATGAGCGTTAATATAACAAGCGAAGCAAATGAAAAGCGAATTTGGCACTAACAGCAAAAAGAGACGACAAATAGCTAAACTATGTTCGACTAAATGACACAAGCAAATCTTACAAATATTTTTAAAAATTGCTTATTATTTGTGAATACTCATGTTTATTTAAAAGACAAAGCATTAAAACTTACCCCAACATTTCGATGTACTACCGTTGACAGAAAAAGAAGTTTCCTACAGCTAAATGAATACTTCACTGCATATCACATAACGTCACACAAAATGTGCATTATTTTGATTTATTTCGAGAATACTGTTTTAATTCAAAAATTCAATAAATTTATAAAAAAGATAAAGACGGTAATTCAATTGCAACATTTTTTCGAATGTTTTGTAGATCTGAATTCACTTTTTTCCGACCACTTCCATTTTTACGCTTGATTGTTTCTTCTGTTTGCCGGCTTTTTAACCACTTTCGCACTGTCACAACAGAAAAACCGACACTACGCGAAATATTTACGATTGATTCATTCTTAGCCTTTAATTCAACAATTTTGATTTTTCGTCGTATCTGAGCACTAATACAAAAACGATTTAAGTGAAACACCGCTTTGAAGCTACATTTTTGTGTAAATCAAAATTAAGCATGTCCAGTGTGACGTTTTATGAAATACAGTGAAGTGCTCTTTTAGCTGTAGGAAACTTTTTTCTCTGTTTTAAATTCACCTTCAATTTCAAAGCGATCATTTATAGCTCACTTATAGAAATATTAAAAAAAGTTATTTTTACAAAGGAAAGACGTTTGGCAAACATTTTTCTCAAAATGAATTAGAGAATGCAACAGGTGAAAATTATTGCAACTCAGAATAAAGAAGAAAGAAAACGGACACTTGTTATAATTGTTTTCATCACATTAAGGATATGCTTTTAAGTAAAAAAAGTTGTGTAAATTTAGAGATCATTTATTGATGAGAGTAAAGAGAATGTTTGAAGCGAAAAGTAATGAGGATGAAAGTGTGTTGAAAAAGAGAAAATAAAGTTTGGCAGGGTGGAAATTAGTTTTTGCTTGTTATAAAAACAGAAGATTTCAAGCCACTAAATGCAAGTTTAGTTGAAGCTTTTCCGTCATCAAATAATTTGAATGCGATTAAAGTTTCACTCACACTAGACATTGAAGAAGGCTATTGAGGCAACAAAAAAAATAACAATGAGCTAAAGAAACATTCACTTTTGCGAGTGAAATGAAAATGTTGTTTGCTGAACACTCGTGATCACGTTAAAATGTAATCTTATTCATTGAAAATTCCAAGTTTTAAATTGAAAAGATAGCAAATAAACGTTACCACGAATTAACGTAGAAGAACGGAAAAAAATAAAATAATTTTAGTTTAAATACACGAGATTAATTAACGCTAATGAAGAGTAATGAACGTAGTAATAAACGTTGTAATCTTGTTCAAATTCAAGCAAATTCCATTTCATGCATCTTTAGCTTGAACATATGAATACTTAATCCTCGTTGTTTGATATAATAAGCTTTAACTAGGAAATTCATTTTGGTACTCTTCTATCATCACTTATATTCAAAGCCGATTTTTATCTCTTTGTTAAAAAAAATTGAGATTTTAGTTTTTAATTTACATTTACTTTTAACTTCTATAATTATGTTTAAAAATCAATAGAAATACTTAAAATTCAATTCTTTAATAATTTACTTATTAAATTAATTATTGAACCTGTTTGTAAATTGATATTGCGAAAAACAACGACACGATCATAGTTCACATCGCAGTGAATGTGAGCCAATTCATTTCTAGTCAAAGCGAAAGAAAGCTTTTAACGTGATTCGCAGATTAGCGAAACCGTAAGCTTAAAATTAAACGTTAAAAAGTGTTTAAAAGAGAGATGACATTAATGGATTGAATTGATAGCCATAAAAAGAAGTGCAATGATGAAAATAAGCAAAATAAAATTTGAATGCTGAAGCAAGTTTTAGTTTATTTTATGAGTTAATTTGTGCACCTTTGAGAAAACTTAAACGCTTTCATTTCGCTTCATTCATTCGTTCGTTTTTAATATCGTCGTTTCAAAGTGAACTTTAGAGGAGAAAAGTTGCAAAGAAAGAGATTTTTAAGGAAATTGCATTAAAAATTATCAAAGAGTTAATATTGAAAATTAAATTAAAATTGAGCATTTTGAATAGTGATATTGTTTTCTATCTTTGCTTGCGTTTGAATAACAAAAGTTATTTTAATAATGAGTCAAGAACTTCAAAAAGATTTCTGGAATTAATAAATAAGCATGAAATCAAAGATCAGCAAAGGTTGATGTTGCTTACAACGTCCAATGTTAGCATTTGTATTTTTGTCTCGAGTTTAAAATTTTTTTGTTTCTTTAATTTCTTTTTGTAATTTTATTTATTTTCGTTTCAAATTTAAGCTTTTTATGCTTGAGAGAAATTTTAAAAATTGTTACGATGAAAAATGTTTTTCTTTAAAATTCAAACAAAATCCGGAAATGTGCTTTCATATATCTCTCCTTTTGTTTTCTATCTCTTGAAACCAAATGAACTTGTTCGTAAATATTATTTTAAATTATGATTAAATCAATTCAAGTGCGAACAAATAATAAGTAATAAAGCAAAAGCGAACATAAACTTAATGAAATATGCTTTATAATACTTGCGGGACAAAAAACAATTAAATACAAGAAACGCGAAAGCGATTAAAGAAATCATTGAATTCACTTTTTCTCACTCATTATTTCACTCTCATAAATAATTCAATTCACAAATGAAGGGGCAGATGAAAAAAGAAAGAAATTCTGCAGCGAAAATTCGACTCAATTCGCACTCAAATACAAGAAAAATAAATGAAAATAAGGAAAAAGTGTAGATGGAGTGACAGATATGGAGAAAAGGATGGAGATTAATGCATTAACAAAATCACATTTAACAAGAGAAATGATGGATTATTGATGTCTCTTCCATCTTCATTCATTGCGATGCAATCAAACTTTGTTCGCAAATGATGCTTCACTTTTTTGCAAAACCAGAGATTGATTCTCAGTAATACCTTTGCTTGATCAATAGTACATCGCTTTATAGTCGAGTGAGTTCCAAAAGCCAGGGTCCTTCATAAGCCCATGGATTCGCAGCAATTTGACACTTGAGATATACGTCGGAGCTTTCTTTGACAAAGTCATCGTTGATATTTGGTCCTAAGACCAGTGCGAGTTGTGGTACATTTATACAAGTGAACATCTAAAAAACTATTGATTACACATCTATACAAGTGATTTATAAAATTTGACAATGAGAAGAGAGAAAGAGAGAGATAGAGAGAGAGAGAGAGAGAGAGAGGAAAAAGACAAAGATAAAATATAATAAAATTTCCAAATATGGCCACTTTTCTGCACTAACTGTCACACAAATAAAATTCTGGGCTTAGTGAAAATAATTAAAAATACTTTATTCAGAAGAGTCTATCTCAATTATTTTTTAATTTTATTTTTTCGAAAAGTAGCTGACCATTTTGCAAACGATTTAAAAGTAAACGAATATCGTTCAAAATTCAAAACAATTATTTAATAATTATTATCACTGTTCTTGAAATGTTTTTTTTCAACATTTTTTCTTAAAGTTGTAAAAAGCATTTTTAAATAAAATTACGAAATTTTATTTTCTTTTAATGCCGTTTAAAAAATTATGAACGCAAATTTAAAAAAATCGAAATATGAATTCTATGCACTTTATTCAATCATTTAAATTTTTGTATTTTTGAACACTTTAAAATATTTCAAAAGTCAAACAATGTCAAACACTATTTTTATTTAATGCAATACACGTCTTATCAATTTTAATGCATTCGGAAATGCAGAAAAGTTTACTTTTCGCTGTGATGTTCTATTACTTGATGTTTTGTGAGTATTGTCTTGTCAAAGAATTAATAATGAGTATAGCTGAAAAACAAATTCAACTTATCGAATACAAATGTTGAATTGTTGTGCTATTGAAACATTAAGAAGCAAAGTGCACGATTGATAAATAACTAATCTAGAGAAATGCAAGTCCCATTTTGAGCATTAAAAGAAGGAGGAAGTAGTTTGCCATTTCCAAAGCAGACTAAAAAAGCGAGAAAATACATCATTTAGGAGACTAAACTTTCACTAACCTTAAGACATATATAATAAGTGAGCACGAAGAAACCGCATACAGATTGTCCTTCGAGTGTTCGATCTCCCAAGTAGAAAACAAAGTTCTTCAATCTTAGGGTCATGCTAAGATGGTGCTTCTTTTGCATGAACGCGTAAAGAATCGGAGTCAATTTTCTGACCTGTCAAAAAAAATTATGAACAGATATGAACACTTCTTATTTGAAATTACTGATTGACCAACGTGTGATGAGATTAAAGATATGATGTAGTATATGAGAATAAAGGAGAGCAGAGGAAAGCCAAAAATGATCTCGATAAGAATATTAATTTCGCCATAAATTATTAAAAATGAAAGAATGACAATCAATGTGAAATGCTGAAGTATGATGACTCCAATCAGATATTTCGAATAGAGATTGTGAATGTGTAAGTCTCGGCAAACACAAGCTAAATAGTACAAGTTGATGTAAAGATTTCGCGTTTGTCTAACTCTTAATTTCATTCTGTTCCCAGAATCCTTGAGGATCGAATTTAATGCCAATCTCACATTTTCAAATCTGTATTTAAGAGCAATAAGCATGGAAACAGTTAAACATGTTACCAGCGTATTAACGTAACCGCATAAGAATGTCCAAAACACTCGCATCGAAACAAAAGAAAGAGTTAAATACCAATTTTCGACTTTAGCTTCATTCATAAGATTTATGAATAAAACTAGAATATTGACGAAAGCATAGCTATACGGTAAAATGACAATCATTTTCTTCATAAATCGCCAGTAGAAGCACCATTTGAAGTAATCATTGCGTTTTAGGTTCATCTTAGCGAGATCAGAATCATTTCTAACTTCAAAAAGTTTGATCCATTTCATCGAACGGGGTTTAGAATTCATTGTCATAAACAAAATTATGAGCGAAATTGTGCCAAAAGCACAAGTAAAAACAATTATTTTCGCGTAAATCCAATCGCTCCCAAAAAGGAATGCAACATCTCCAATTGATCCACGAGCCTCATGACTGTCAAGTGTTATTGACAAATCAAGAATCAAATAGAGGAAAATGATGCAGAGAGCCAAGCAGCACTTTGCAATGCGTATGCGATCCAAATTTTCGATTCGGCCATCTTTCCACTCACCAAATAATAAACCAAACTTTGCCAATTCTTCTTGTATATTCAATAAATTGCATTCTTCGAAATTTTGCGGAATTCTGAAAAAATAATCTCGAATTGAATGCAACCAATTGAACAGCCTTCTGTGAAAGTATAACAAGGCTTCAACTGCCATTTGCTTCTCATTTTTCAAAAAATTGTTCAAAGTTTCCATTTGGGCCAGTGATACTCTAATCAATTTTAAGAAGTTTTAAATTTTTTATTAGCCCTTAAACAGGCGAAATTAAAACTTACTCTCTAACTTAGCTTTACTTTTAACTTATGCTTTTCAACTACTCAATTTGAGAAAAAGCGTTTAACTTAGAAAAATCGAGAACAGAGTTCAAGAAAAATTACCTTTTTGAACAATCGAAAGCTCAAAAGAAGAAAATATGTTTACTGCTTAAGCTTACAACTCCTCGCTCGTATATATTTTACTTTTGCCTGCAAGAAAATTTATTCGATTATAATTAATGCGCAGTTCTCTCAAGTAAACATATAAAAATTTAATGAATTGAAATATTTAAATTATTCATTATGATTCTATAGATTAAACTCGTTTTGAAATAGAAATTTTATTTTTTTAAGCAATCTTTTTATTTATCTTGAAGAAAGTCTTCGATTCATTTTGAATTTTAAGCTGAATTTACTTAAGCCTGGAAAATTTTAGTTTGAAGACTTTAAATTTTATATTTCATTTCAGATTTTTCTGAAGATTCAATTTACAAAATGTTGCAAACAATTCTTAATTTCAACTTTAATTTTTTTTTTATTGATTAACTCACTTTTTTACCTAAAATAATTTTTTTTCTGTACGAAGTAAAACATTTTCACCAAATAAGACTCTCCAGCTTACAACAATAATAAATTATTTTTTAATCATGTTTTGAAGTGCATATTTAACTTTGCAGCGCTTTGCAATAATTGTTCGATCAAGATTCTCTATCCGATTATTCTTTCGGTCACCAAACAATAAGCAAAACTTCTCAACTTCTTCGAAATTTTACGGAATTCTCAAAAAGTAATCTTGATTTACAAAATTTATCTTCTTAAAAATATATTAAAATTATTTTGACATGCAGAAAACAGTTTATTTAAATTACATCACAACCTTGAATTTTAATGTTTTATTAAAGTTGGATTAATAAAAATGTTAAACGATTTTAAATAATTTTTCTATTTAATAGATGAATAAGTTCAGATTCAAAATCGGTGATCACTCTGATCGTTTAATTTAAGAATCTTTTTATAAACAGGGTCAATGATTCAATTTTTATTTTGTAATGAAAAATTAGTATTTGTTCAGTTTGTTTACACGAAAGATTTCATTCGCATTTAAATATTC
>NCKU01004164.1:0-12960 GCA_003675995.1 Dinothrombium tinctorium | reverse complement strand
TATATTTTCTTTGTATGTTGTCGATCCATTACAATACTCGTTTTACATAGAAAATGTAGACAAAAAGTTTAGTAATTGAACTTTTATGCAAAAATTTGTATTTATTTTTATTTAAGAGCATCTGGTAATTGTCAAATTTTACTAAAGCAACTAAATTATTAAGAAACGTTACTTTATACATATTTAATGAGTTGGTCGGAGTTATTTTCGGAACCCTCTTTTTATGAAAATTACTTTTTCTTTTTGATTTTTTCCTAACATTCATTTTTCCAAATGCAGTTTCTCGATGGTCAAAATTTTTGATCATATTAAGCACATATTAATAATCTGTTTACAAAATTTCAGTCAAAGCTCCGCTTTATATGTAGAAATGAATGGTTTTTAAAAATTACAGGTTTTTAAATTCTAAACAAAAAAAAAATCAAAATTTTAGCCGAATGAAGTGCAATAAAATTTCAGATTCAACTTCTCTTTACAAATAATTCATTCTAAGCCATGCAATATTAATTTTTCATCTATAATTACCGAAATATTTCTAAAAAATAATTACTAAATGTGACATTTACAGCTTTTATTTCATCGTTTGTGTTTCAGCTCTTGGTAAAAATGAATTTTGAAAAATGCTTCACATCTTTTATTCTCACCTTGTATATAAATGACCAAAGGCGAGTTTTTGCATAAAACCATTTATTTAATTACAAAATTGCATTAAGTGAAAATTTTGCTATCAAAAATAACAATTGGCATTATTTGCATAACAGTAAAATTCAGCCTAAATAAAAATAAAAATTTCTCTTGCATTTTAAATTGTAGCTTGAATAAGAAAGCTATCAAGACAGATTGCAAACAACTCTGTCAAGTTTATCGGCGCAGAGATGGCACTGAAACTTTTTTGCAAGTTGGGCTTGAAATCAAAACTTAACAGGATGAGACTCAATTTTATACTCATGAAGATTGTTATTTCTCATTTGAAGCTCTTATTCGATAAAAATAAATGGACGAAGTTTCGTTTCGCTTCTCTGACTGACTCTATTTGTGGATCAATTTAATTCGTTGACGCTATAAACGTTAAAAAAATATAAAATTACAAATGTAAATCAATCGGTTTTGCAATGATTTGAGTTGAAAATAGTGGATAAAAAGTTTGCAAGAAAAATTTAATTTAATTTGAAAAAAAAGTTAAAATCCGAATCATTTTGCTTTAAAATGCAAAGTAAAAATGTCATGAGGTAAAAGCTTTCTTCCTTATTCGTATTAAATATAATTTTAAAGTGCAATAATATTGAAGTACTAAACGAATCGTTTTTGACGGCTTGAAAGTTTTTCTAGAACAACTTTAGTTTTGCTTCATTAGAATTTTCGTATTTCATGAAACGGCGAAAATGTGAGATTCTCAAATAAATAAATCTCGCGAAAAATTTTTTATGCTTCGCCCTATTTCTTCCTATTTCCATCTGATGTGAAATAAAAATCTCAGGCTTTGTTATGTCTTAAGCACATTTTGTGCATCGAGATAAAATCGAAACGAGTCACATTTTTCATGCATCTGCATAATACAAAACCTGTGGTGTGCGCCATGTTTTATACACGCGTTAAAATCAATGACTGCATATATATTTATGTGCGAGCGAGAGCTGTGTGTGTATATGTTTACGGTTTTTATGGTTTCGTGGATTGTGTTTATAATGCAATTGTGAGTGAAGCAAAAATGCATCAAACAAATTTGAAGCATTGAATTGTAAGTGCGTTGGAGCTGCAAAGCCAAGAATAGAGGCACTGTCAAAAGCTAAAAGCATACTTTTGACTTTGCATTTTTATTCTTGTTACGAAACGAAAGAATACTTTTGTTAAAACATTTTTGAATATTTGGATTTCATGTCCGCAGTTGAGTTTTATATTTTCTTCTCTATATTAATGTTTACGTTCAATATTGCGCTGATGTTTTCATTTTTCTGCGCGCTTTCATCTCTTTTTCACTTTGCCATATTCTATTGCTATTGTCGAAATCTATTCGAGCAACGCAAGAAATTGGAAAAATCAAACATAAAGCAAAGGATTAAGCAAAAATATGGTTCCAAGTGGCTGAGATTGCATTGTATACAAAAATAATCAATAAATAATAAATTTGCTTTCAAGCTTTTTTGCAAAACACGAAAATATGCTTCGCTTTTGAATACTTTTGCATTTGAACTGCGCTCTAAGAAGAAAAAGGATTTCGCTCAAAGCTTCGATTTTTTTCAAAAGGAAAAAAAACGAATTAATAGAATAGTCGAATTTTTGCAGTTGTCACCTGCGGTCCTAATAACATGGCCTTTATAGTGTTATCCATTAGATTTGAAACAAGATGCCACAGCTTTATTTGATTAAATTTAGCTTTACAGTCCAAGTTAAATTGTAAAACCAAGTGAATATCGAATTTCTGCATTAAAATTAAATTGAAACTTGCTCATTATTTGCATGCGTTTAAATACACACTGTACTACGGCTAATTAACTTGTCACTTTATAATCATTTCCACTCATAATAATTCATCAATTTCTATAAATATGGTTCATCGATTAGGTGATTTCTTCTTGAAAAATGAATGATATTAAGGTGACAAAAGTAGCAAAGTAGTTACTTAAGTTTTAATTTTAGCTAAAATATTATGTTTTCAATTAAATTCAATCTCTTTATTTAATCAGAAAAGCCTATCTAGCAATAGCTAGTCTTACCTGGGGACCTGAGTTGTCATAAATTATAAAAATAAAAAACAAAACAATTAAATTAAAAAATTAAACAAGTTAAAAGTAAAGTTAAGAACAATGTGTTTTCTTTATAAGAACTGAAACTTTCTTAAAACTCGGCGCAGTTTTATCAGATTGAGGGAGCTCATTGAAAATTTTTTACTCTCTTAAAGAAAATTTTTCATGTTTTACATGTTTTTATTGATTAAATAAAATGTTAAACACAAATTATCAAAAGTAATTATACAACGTTATAAGCGCATCAAATTTTAGTTCATTTTTAGAAAATGATGAAACTCAATAGTATTTCCAACTTATTTTCACCTTTATATAAGTTTTCGATATTGTTTTACAGCTATTTAGCATTCTTGTGCTTTTATAACCTAATGCAATTCTATGTCCTATATCCTATCTATATTATAATTTTAATATATTTGATCCTATATTTATATCCTAATGCAAATAATTATTGTAACAAGTGAAAGATTTTTAAACAAATGAAGGATATTAGTTTAAATTATCGTACTAATATTTGAAATAAGCATTTAAGTTTTAAGCGAAAATGATCAGCGTTAATCGAATTTTTAATATTGGAAACGCTTTCGTTGCAAAAACTTATTTTAAACTTACTCTATTTAAAATTGCTTTGATAAATGTTCACAGTTTTATTTTTTAGAAGACATCAGCTTATTAAAAATAATTTTGAATTGGCGATCTTTAATTTTTATTATTTTTTGGGCTATCTACATAATCCAAATACTGTGAATTAATGATATAAAATGTCATATTTGAGATGTTTGAAATAATTTTAGATGAAAGTGTTCTCTTGAATATAAACTCGAACAAAAATTTAAAATTTTTCTTGTTATAATTTTTTGAGGAAAGGCCATTGTCGATAATGGTAGCTAATCTCAGGGTTGTATTTTTGAGACAAATAAAACATTTACTCATTATAAAGAGACTGAAATTCATTGATATTCTATTTTTGGGAAATTCAAAAGCATTCACTTTATTTTATTTTATTTTTTTTTTACTTAAAGGTTTTCGTTACTAACAAAAATTAAGTGAATCTGATAAACGTTAAAATAAAATTTTACTATTTTGTTCAGAAAGTAGTAGTTTGATGAGAAATAAAATAAAGTTTGTTGCAATGTTTGTCAAAATATAGAAATTTTTTTGCTTAAGTAAGAGTCAGACCAAAAATTTTACAGCTTGTTAAATTATATTTTTACTTTATATTCATATATTTAAGGCTAAGGTTAAAACTCA
The DNA here is from genome assembly GCA_003675995.1 of Dinothrombium tinctorium. Classification (NCBI taxonomy): domain Eukaryota; kingdom Metazoa; phylum Arthropoda; class Arachnida; order Trombidiformes; family Trombidiidae; genus Dinothrombium; species Dinothrombium tinctorium. Next base: position 8,965 of record NCKU01004164.1, on the reverse strand, counting down.
TAAAAAGTTATAAAAATGGACAAACAAATGATGTATAAAAATGAGAATGTAAACAATTTATCTAATCGTAAAAAATGATAATATGCATAAGAGTGCAAGTAAATCTCAAGCGAAAAATTCACTATTTTTACGTTAGAATTGAATGGCTCTAGAAATAAAGAGAAAAACATTAAAGCAACAAACAATCGGTTGCAGCAATATTGCGATACACAGATGCTCGAACAGCATTGGGCGTAATTACTGAGGAGAAAACACTTTTCACATTTGCATTTCTCACAATCGATTTTTTCATTTTAAAATGCAGTTTTTTAAAGCGAACGTAAAATCGACGACTATTTCCTTCTTCACTGAGCGCGAAAAAAACCATCGCTAATTGAAGGAGTAAAGTTGAAACCAATTTTTTCTCCCTCTCTCTTTAAATCATATAATTTATTTCAATGTATATTCGCTTTGAAAACGCTTCATTAGTATATTTCGTTGGTTTTAATACTTTTTTAAGCATCACATTTAAATGGGAAAACATTGCTTCTCTTTCTCGTTTTTCACCTAAATTACGCTTTATTTCGTCGTCGAGAAAACAACTGCAAAATAACTTTAGCTAAAAGCATTCAATGATTCCAAACGAGCGAAATAAGTAAAACGAATTTATGCGCTACTTAGGTATCGCTTTTCTTTTCTGTTTTTTTAGCGACGACTTTTTTGCAATTTTAATCTCACATTGATTTTCATATTTGTTTCGCTGTTTTGAAGAGATACTACGAATGAATAATTTTATTTTTTGCGTAATTAAGCAGCAACCTTTGCGCAAAATGCTTATGTGATTGGAAAAAAGAATTCGTTCAAAAAACTTGCGAGCATACGAATCGTATTCGAGTTTTATTTGATGCTTCCATAGCTTTATCTCTTGCGCTGAACTATATTCTAATTGTGAATCGTAATATCTGGAATGCAGTTTGAGTTTTGAACATGTTCTATGATAATTAAATGTATTCCTAGATTTCTAACATCTTTTGTGTTTTAGAAAAATTTAAATTTAATTTAAATTTATTTTCAAGAGTTGATGCAACTAACACATCCAACTTCTTTAAATGTCTGACTTGATAGTAAATATCAAATAAGAATGTTTTTAGCTTCATTTTTTAAACTTGCATTACGATCGCAAATAGTATAAATAATTAATTTAGATGAATAGTATTTTCATATATTATTAGTAAGCTTATAAAATAGAATGTATGAATTTCGTTTTTTCTTTTTCCCAGATGTTTTGAAGTCTAATTAAATTTTTATTTTCTTTCTATAAAGATTGGAATTCTTTGAGTAAAATATGCAAAATCAATGATCACCTAATTAGTTTCTTATTCTAATACACACAATAAACGTACCTGTAATATATTTAAGTCGTGTATCTTTTATATGATTTAGTTAATTCAAGCTTTTAGTTAAAAATTACTAAACTAATTTTGTAAACTAGAATTTTGTTTTGAAATTGTTTCACATATGAATAAATAAATATTTGCACGACACTACAATCGGAGAAGAAAGAAAACAGTTTTGGACTGAAATTTAAGAGTAATACTTAATTTCTATAAAAAACAAAGTTTTTGAAAAGATTTGAATGAAAATGAATTTTTTGTGAACATGATAGTAAATTACCCTAAATATAAAGTATTCAAACGTAAGCAAAACTTTGAGAGCAGAATGTGCCAAATGAGATCATTGCTGAGCAAATAAAGTTTAGTAGAGCTCTATTTCTGAAAACAATCTCTGCATGATCTCCTAGAATCTGCTCTCTATTGATCAAAGTATTCTTTATGCATTCATACTTTACTGAATCACACTTAACGCAATCATTGGAGCAGAAAAAATTCAAATTTAATTTTCATATGAAATAAATAAATTTTGCTTGATTCGAAAATTTATCAAATTCTTTTAAATTGATTTCAAATCAGTTTAAGAGCGATTATATAAAATTGAATTCATAAGATTAAAACGGAAAAAATCAAAAAATTAAGATAAAAAATAAAATAACCAAATTTAAAATTTAAATTTTTAATTTGTTTTTGCAATGAAAATATTACAATCTTATCTATTACATATTTAATCATATTGAAAATCGAAGTAATTTTAATTGGACAATCATATCCAATAAAAACTTTTTTACTTCACTTTAAAATCGCTCTAATGCAAAGCAAACGGATGAAAAATTTTATTGGACACGAGTGTAACATACGTCCTAGTATTTTAAGCCTTGGCATTAATGTGAGATTCTGTCATATGTGATTAAATCTCTAGTATTGATGCCTTGGCAAGTTTTTTTTTCTTTTGCTATCGGACCGTTATCAGTGGGAGAAAGTACTTTTTAATCTTTTGGTAAGTTGTTCTTATCTCAAGGTATAGTGCCATAGCGTAAAATACACATAAATAAGGCGATTTTAAAAGTATTATCAACATATTGATAATAGATAGAAGTATAAAGATTCTCGCATGCCAAAATCATCTGTAAAATTTTCCACATCTTTTTCAGTGTTTTTACACATGTAATAAGAAATTTTGATTATGTAAATAATTGATTGCGTTTTAAAAAATATAATTCAAATTGCGATTAATTAAAAAATTGTAATTAAATATTCTCAATATGTATTTGGTACGCACACAATTTATTTGCTCAAAAATTGCAATTTGTTTCTTGAAAACATACAAAAATGCATTTGAATTTTTTACACTTCAATCATTTTGAAATTAAATTATTCACACTTTTCATTTGAGCTTCATTTCCTTTTTTGAAAGAAGCCATTTAACAAAACGCAAAAATATAAAAAAGAATTTCTAAAGGCATTTCTCTTTCGAAAAATATTTTCAATTTAAATGAATTTAATGAAAATTTTTGCGCTACTTTGCGAGTATTCGAGCGTCCATAAAAAAATTTAATTTCTTATTTATTTTTTATGAGCATTTAAAACGCACGACTTGCTCGAGTAATGGAAAAGATAAAGAAATATGCGCAGAAAAAGTTTTTAATCAAGAATTAAAGGGTTTCAATTTAAGCAATAAATAAATTCAGAAATTAGTGACTAAAAGAATTGAGAAGAAAGAAAAAACTTTGCTACACGCAATTTGCTCGAAAGCACAAAATTTTCATTAGTGAAAATTAATTTAAAAATGGTATTAAAAAATACTCCATCAAAAATATTTCTCATTTTAAATTCGTAAACTAAATGTGCAACATGAACAGTTTAAGTACAAAGTTTAACAGTTGTCAGATGCAAGTTTATTGATTTCATTAGTTGATTTCGCTTGCTCAACACAAATAAATAAAGTAATTGAAAATTTTATTATTAGCTCAAATATTTCTTTTCGATCAATTGCGTCAAAGAGAAGAATAATTTAATTAGAAAATTTAAGTCTTTAACTCTCAAAAAGAGGAGAACAAAAGATCTGCTAACTTCTGGTTAATGAGTTTTTCAATCACAAAGCTCGTGAAAAAGAAGTTAAAATTTTCTCTTAAGCAAAGCAATCGAAAATGTTGTCAACAAATGTCAGCTATAAGCAGTTTTCATAATTTTACTTTTTATGCTAACGCAAAATTTTTAAGTTTACTGTAATAGAAAAAAGATTAAAAGCTAAAAACGTCGTCAAAACGAAGTAGAAAAAATTTTCGAAATTCGTAATTAGCAAGATTAATGAAATTAAAGCTTAAAAAGACAAAATTCACATTTCTTTAAAGAAATATGCTTTTAGAAGCCCACTAATCTTTGGAAAGCATCCGAAAATTTTCTACTTTTTTATGATTTCGCAAGAGCTTCGCTTATTTTGAAAGTGTTGCGCCGACCATTTTAGCGGCAAAGTTTTCGAATCAAATTTTAAAAAAGCACTTGAAAACTGATTTTTAATTTAAGCTTTATTGAGCTTGTTTAAAAAAAATGAATCGCACAGAGCATTTCTGTCGAACAACAAAAAATTGATTTGTTATGAAAGCACTTGTTCGACGTATTTTGGAAATGACGATCTTACTTATTTTCTCATATAACAATCTTCATCAAAATAAGACGATATACTGTGTTAAAAAGTGCTAAAGCATTCATAAAAGATGACGATAGGGTTGAAAATATTGATTGCTGATTAATTAGAATCTTAAAAATCATTTTGACAACAAAATTAAATTTTGTGCATAAGACTTTGAAACTTAAATAAATTTTGTTTCAAAGTTTGATTAACAGAAAGAATATTATTAAACAGATGTATCTGAGGATTCACATATTTTCAACGACTTAACGTAATTAATTTTTACAATATTCTCACAAAGTTTCGCATCAATAACATTTGGAGCACGTTTTTATAAAACATCGAAGCTTGTTAACATTAAAACTTTAGAAAATGAAACTAAGCGAAAATTAGCTGGAAGTAAACTCTCACAAGATTTTCAGCTTAAAAGATAAATTTTTTCTCAGTTTAAGTTGGTAAGCGAATAACTCGCTTCTAGTGGGCTGTTTTTTAACTAGCATAAACAACAGCTTTTCTAATACTTAACATAAAAAAATTCGCTGACAAGGAGAAAAAGTGACAAAAGAATTAGAATTCACTTAAATATTTATGTTTAAGGTAGTAAACAATTTTTGATTGAATTCAATTGGTCACCAATATGTGCGCTTCGTTATGAAAGGTGAATTTCAATCAATTTATAAAAATATTTTTCATTTAAGCACAAATAATGACTATTCATGACGTTACATGAAATTGTGAAAAGCATATGGAGATTTAAACGTAATTGCACATTAAACATACTTTACATATCATGACAATCAGTTTAAAAGAGTTTGTTTTCGAGTCGCTTAGTGCATAGCATCGATAAAATTTTTTAATAAAGCTTCATTGAATTGCTAAAATTTTTCATTCAATTTGATTTTTTGACTAACATTAAGAAGCAAAACTCAAAGTTCGAAAATAGAAAATAAAAAATTTAATAAGAGAGATAAAGAGTGTTAATGCATTCAACTCTTGACTTCTTAATGTAGGCAACGCTACCATTTAATAAAGACAAAATGTGAATTGAGCAGATTTTTTTCAGATTGAAACACATAAAATTCATTGGGCGCGCTTTTGTTTCTTTTTCGCAGAAAGAGAAGCGCAAACGAATTGAAATCGTTTTAAAGGCGTTGAACTCTTCTGGCGAACGAAATAAATTTTATCGCTCATTAAAACGAAGATACCACTTAAATTCGAACAGATTTGTAATTTAAAGACTTCTCGAGAAAAAGCAATCCTTTTAAAAAGCATATTTCAATCGATAAGCAATTTGCCTCGCATTTCGTTCTACGCGAAGCGCAGCTATCGTTTGCTTTCAATGAAAAAGTCTCTGAACTTAGTGAATAGCGCGAAACTTTTCGTACTGCGAAATAAAAATTTCGCGCAAAGTTTTACTTCTTTCGCTTATTTCGTTAAATTTTTTTTCTGCATCTTACGAATGCATAGAAGGATAGAGAAGAAATAGAAACAATCGCAAAATTTGAAATTTAAATAAACGATTTCAGCAAAGAACAGAAGACACAGCAACTCAACGCTTTACACTCGATTCGATTTCACCGCAAAAAATTGTTCTCGTTTTAAATCGTGTAAATTTAAAAAATTTAAATGAAAAAAGTTTTTGCGGTTTCGTCTAGCAAAGAGCAAAATGCACAAAAAAGCTTCGCTCATTACATTCAACGAATTCAATTTGTAAAAATTGAAAGATAAAAAATAAAAATTTTGAACAATATGTTGAGCCGAAGCGGAGAACAATCTGAACGAAATTAAATTGATGTTGAATCGGAAAAAATCGAGTCTCATTCTTTTTGTGTTCCAAAATTAAATTTTGATAGGCGAGAGACGAGAAAGAAGAGTTATAATAACCTATTATCATCTGGTGTGAATCGTTCGACAGTGCACTCGAAACAAATAAAAATTCGATTCTCCAAATTAAATTTTCGTCGTTCGCTCTTTCTCATTTTTTTTCTTCTGGAAAATCAAAAATGAAGAAACCACGAAAGTAGTCTTCGAGAAAAAAGTTCGCTGCAATAAAAAAAGGCGTCGCTGATTTTTATCGCTTCAAAACGTCCATTTACTTCTTATCCAATTGCCGGAATTCGATTATAATTTACGGTATTGCTTTTCTTGCGAAGTAGCGCACTTCTTTTACCGCCTCACGATTCAATCGCTTTTTACGACGTATTAAATTTAACGGGTTTTTAGTTTCTCATTTTTTGAATAATTTTCGTGCAAAATGAGGCTGCCGAGTTAATCTAAATTCTGATCTTTTCATGTGTTCTTCATTTCAAATTTTTATTCAAAGAAATTTTGAATTACTGAACAAAATAAAAACGATAAAAATTTAAGTTGAGACGCCCTTTGCTCTTGTTTCGCCTTAAACTTTTATGCTCTCAAAATTTTACTTTTACAAAATTAAATTTTCATAAAACGATACAAAATAGACGTTCGTCTATCACCTTAGGTGAGCTCAAAACTACTTGCAGCTCAGTTAGAAAAACTTTTTGCAATTTAGATTGAAGATGACTGTCTTATAAGAACACTCGTGAACTAGAGAATATCTTTTATTTATTTGACAAGAACATTGAAGAGTTCAATATGAGTCCCAGTGAAACAGCTTTTTGTCTTAAAAAGTCTAGTGGAGCATATTCAGCAAAATACTAAATCAGTAAGAAAATATTCAAAATTTAAACAAAAACAATTTAGCAGGAGTAATTTAAAAGTTAAAAATATATGAGCACGAGTAAGATTTTGGCCATTAGATTCGAATTCAAAATTTGTATGCGCATTCAAAAATTTAAATCAAATGAATTTTGAGCAAGATTCAGTCTGGACATATAAAGCAGCTCGATCATTGGATAAATATGAATGAAGTAGAAATATGCTGATTTTTACGAAAAATACTTTCTACACTTTTGTCGGCGAAAAGCTTATTTTCTATTCATTTCACTGAACGCGGCTTTCATTTCGATGGTAATCAATGTTTGCTTTCCTAAACATTTAATGGTAGTTCAGAGTTTGATTTCGAATATAAAAAAACGCATTGACTTTTGAAAAGACGAGGAGAATATGCTAAAATCAAATTGAACAGAGAAATAGCAAATCGAAATGATTCGTATTCGCTGCGCTAACAATGCGGAGAAATAAATTACCGGCAAGTAATGCGTAAGCTAACAATGGTGCGGCTTGATTATTGCTCACGAAAATGAAAGCAATTTTCAAATAGACAAAGCGCTTTTATTTACTGCAACCTCGCATTCGCTAATCTGATGGGCTCGTTACAATAAGTGCGTTTGCAAAGAGTGAAATTACATCTATTTGCAAAAAGCGTGTATAAAATTACAAATACAAAACGATTTGATTTCATAACTTTTTAGCGTAAAATGAAAAAATAAATTTTCTCTTGCAAAGTTTTGCGATGCAATTGAATACCATTAACACTTTGTGGCTTTCACTATTTTCTTGTTCATTTCGGAAATAAGAAATCACTTGCATTGCTTATTTTTTACACTTCTCGCCATTATATTAATGTGCAACTGTGGTTTTACTCAAAGAGTTAAAAGGCCATATGGCACAGAGTAATGAAAATATTAAAATAATGTCTCTGGGGAGCATTTTTGAAGTGCGCTATTTTAAAAATGTCTAAATAAATGAGGTATAAGTAGAACAAATTAAAAAATTGTTAATTTTACTGTTATAAAATCAAGATTTACTAAAAATTTTAAGCTAAGTGTCATTCACCAAAATTGATGAAATTCGTTTTACATAGTTTTCAAACGTTTAAGAGCAGCGGCTACATTCCTCTTTCCCTAATTCAATACAATCGCGAATAAAATCGAATTTAAAAATTTAAATGTGAAAGTTACAAAGTTAAAGCCTAGCAAAAGCTTAAAAGTATTTGAAGTATGCAAACCGCAAAGTGAAAGTTTAAAATCTTTTAAAAGCATTGCTTTAGATACCAGAAAATGTTTTCAATTATAATTGCAAAGCTAAATCCGATGTTATGTTAAAATTTTACAATATTGCATTGAAAAATGAATGTAATGAAAAATAAACTCGCAATTTTGTCCAAAACTCATTTCTAGCGCATTAATTTACTGAAATTGTAAATTTTTAATTGAAATTCGCGAGTAATGAGATATTTAAAAATGAAAAGATTGCTGCGAAGCGAGATCATATTCATAACTCTATTCATATTCATAATTTTAGTCGAATTTGCTGTTTCAAATTATAGAGAGTAATTTCGGCGATTTAAATATGAATTTAAGTATATTAAAATGTGCGAAACATTTCATTAATATTTTTGAATAAATATCATTACTGTGGCTATTTTACAAAATGCGATGAGATAAAATTTTGCAATTCTAAAAATAAAGTTGAAAACTAAATAACGCGATTTAAACAAACTTATTTAAACATTTCATTTTATTAAATTACAAAACATGAACGCTTTAAATTGACTTACAGTTGATTTTTATTGTGATGATTCGGGCTTTAGCTTCACAAGAATTGAGGTTCGATTGGTGCGAAAGTTTTCGGTTTAAAGTCGAAAGTTTATTTTTTATAAATGAAACAAAAACAAGATGCGTTTGTCACGACAAATTCACAAAATAAAAATTTTAACAGATTTTCAAAAAATCAACGAGAATATTCTTGAAGATGTCGGTGAGAGACACGCTGAATTGAGCCACGCGGTTGTGCCGGGCTCGTTAAGAGCGAAGCGACGAGTAAAATTGTGAAAACGCATTTATTTGGTTAAACGCTGCAATGTGCATAGAGCACAGTGTTTTGATGCACAAGTGTTGCTATTGCATTAGCGATAACCGAATTGGTCATCGTTTGCTGCAGTTACAAAGTGCAAAGATTTGCCTCTCTAACTCTTCGTACGGTGAATATTGTTTTGTTGTGAAGTGATGTTGTGGTTAACGTGCCCAATATTTATCAT
>NCKU01004163.1:0-12960 GCA_003675995.1 Dinothrombium tinctorium | reverse complement strand
ATAAATCTTTAAAGTAGATATTAAAACAAAAAGCATACTTTTCCAGCTAGCATAAGTTATATTCACTAAAACTCGTTTTTTTCATAAATATGTTTATTTGTCATTACAGCTTGAAATTAGTTTAAATGAAAACGTGACGGATATGTTTTATTAAATATGTTGAATTAATAAAGTGAAAATTCCGTTCAGAGGAGCGTATAAAATTATCATTGAAAATGAGTTAGTTGTAAGTTTAAAATTTTATAATTAATCTAATGTAAATATTATTGTATTTTTCACTTGCTTTTTAAAACCGTTTCGTTAGAAAATCGCTTATAAATTGTTCAATATATTCATTGAATAGAAGCTTAGAACTTTCTCTTTAATCGTTTTGTCCTAAGACTTTTTTCCTTTTAAAAAAATTATTGTAGATTATTCTTAAAATAATTCTTACATTCTTTTGCTAGTCTGGTAGGTAAACTAGGAATAGTGTCGTTTAAATTATACAAATTATTTCCCGAGTGCAAAATACTCAATCTCAATTTTGAAACTTTTAAAACTTTCAAAAAGAGCCAAAATGATTTTGAAACATTATAAATTGTGTTTTTCTACTTATGTCTTCAGGTTAAAAGATGAAAATAAAAGAAATTGGGTGAATTATAATCTAATTTTCTTAATTTTGGTTTGGATGAACTTATCGCTTTAGATCTTTGCTTTTTATTGTTTATATTTAAACTGATCTGAATCTATAACTGGAATAATAATAAACTGAGAATCATCCGGTCATATAGCGATGCTTTAAAAATTAAATCGAAATTTCGAAAATAAATCGGATCGAAAAGTAGAATTAAGTTGTACAAATTTAAAGAAATGTAAATGAAGCTTTCAAAAGTTTTTAAGTCTTAAAAGTGGTTGCTTTATAAATAAAGAAACAATGTGAATAGTAACGATTGTGAAATTTTCAAAATACTTTTGATTGTTTTACGCGTGAAACGTGTTAAAAGTAACAGTTTGCGTTGGTTTGATCAGGAACTTCTTTCAACGCTTCAAAGCAGATAAAGAGAGTTTAATGCAATTTTAATGTCGCAAAAATATTTGAACATAAAAAAAGATATTCTCAGAAGAGAGGAAAAGAGAGATGAGTTAAGCCGAAAATTTGAAAACTATTTCTTGTCGTGCGACAAATCGCAGCGCGCTTTTTGTTTGCGACGCGTTAAAGTAACGATTACGCTGGTCGACAAACGCTAATGGCAGTAAATGTAGCCGGCTATTATTTTTCCATACAGCGTTTGCTGGCCGCTTTTTGTTTGCTTGCATCTTCTGTTGCAGTCTCGGCGAAATAAAATCAAGAAATTGTTCGAACGCAGCGAATTTTTGGACGCAAATCAATATGTCAATTAAACAAATTGACAAGTGCCTTGACTTTCGCTGTGTTTACACAATTCTCCATAGATTCGAAGATAGGACTACTTTTTTGTCTGTTAATTTAAAATTTTCCTATCGACACACACCATTGTAAATTCACTGTTTTAAAACTAATCTAACGATGTTTAGCTTTTCGACTTTCTCACTTAACCTAATTTTTCGAAACTATTGCGAATGTTTTCTTTAACATGAAAAATGGTGAACACTACTACTATAAGAAATTACTTTATGGTCAAAACTATTGACATAATGCTAAATTTTAAAAACCGGGCATTAATTTTAAGAACGGATGATCATAGAAGAGATTAAGCTTGATTTTTTGCAAAGGAAAAGTTTATAAAAATTTTAAAATTTTTATTTTAATAGTGATTTTAAAAGGCATTTGTCATTGTAGTATTATTAAAAGTGTTGAAAAGAGTAAGAATTTTAAAGTTGTTTGCCTTTTTTTCAATTTTTTGCTCAAAAATTTGCAATTTTGAAAGCTGTTTTTTAATATCATGATAACAAATGCATTTTAAAATACACTTTTGATATAGTAAAAATTATTTTTTAAACTTTAAGAAAGGATGTGCTTATTTGCGCGTAATTTTTTATTCGATTTGATTTTAATAAATGTTTATTCGCATTCTCGTGATAATTTCTGAAAATTTAGCAAGATGACAAAAAATTTAAAATGTGATCATAAAGGAATGGCTTTAAGCTATTTGGATGGTATCATAATTTTTCACGATCCCGAAAGGATGAAAATTTTGATTTATTTCTAAATGAGTTAACACTTATGTACCTTGTACATGAATATCGAGGCAGATTTTATTTTTTGGCTCAAATTTTACAAAGATTAAATTTTAATTATGGCTCTTTTCTTGAAATATAAAGGAAAAGCAACAAATTGTTAACTATTTTTCTTGCTGTATTTATTTAATATTTGTTTTTCGCGTTCAAGCTTTAGCTCTGTAAGAAATTCATCTATTCTGCCGGCGAATAAGAAGCAAAAAAGAAGAAAAAAAAACAGACGAAAGACTTTATTGCATGTCTTCGCGAAAACGACGGCATATGATTTCCGACGAAGAAATCAGCACTGAATTTGCATTACAAGCATGGAAATAAAACGAAACTCTTACATTGATTTAATCAAGCTTCTTTTATATCAACTCTTTTCTTTATAAAACTCATGTATTGCAAACTTGAGACAAGCGTTTTGATATAACTGCATGACTGGTTCATACATATTAGTAACCATTTTTTAAAAATTCTAACGGATGGGAGCTGCTGAATGCTTAATTCCGACTGAGCCGAATTATCGAGCCTATGTCTCCGTTTTTAGAATGAAAGATGAAAAGGAATTTAAATTTAAAATTGTTAAATTATGATCGCATTTTAAGTTCACTATTAAGAATTGTGCTCTTTTCAATATCTTAATCTTGTTAATCGATTTCGCATCAATTCATATTATATTCCTAAAATAACAATTTTAATTAAATTATATCAATCTTTTCGATTCTTCTTGTCACGAGGATATCATCAAAAAAAATGTCGCCATAAAACTCAATCTAATTGATCACACTAAGCTATTGTCATATTCCATTGTCGTATGAATACCAATTATCGAAAATTAAAGTTTGTATTTTGTGACGAGCAATTTTTTTTCAATAACTTTGAACTAAAATTGGGAGCAAAGATGAATGAACGTTGCATCGAAACGGAACTTAATCTGGAGAAGCTGGGAAAGAGAATTTAATCTTAACTGTCTGCAAGCAAAACGTTGTCAGAAACAATAAAAAAGAATGTGAAAATGTAAAAAGAATTCAATTTCCCTGAATCGTCATTCTGGTCAATGATTTTTTTCACAATTATTCTCTGCCTCGAATATTAATAGAACATTATAAATAGAATAACTGTAAAAATCTTTTTAGGATTCAAATCGTGTTTGGAATTTTTTTTAATTTCAACGTCACAGCAAATCATAGGATCATCGTTGTCACTACCATAAGATAAAATAGCTCTTGGAGTATTGTATAGTTTTCAGATAAATTCAATTTTTTTTAAATCAAATCAAGTTCAAAAATGGAGAAAATAAAACTCGCATTATTTATATCTATTATAAAATTTTTATGAAATCTTCTTTTTATGTAGGATTATTAAGTTTTGACCCCTTTTTGATTTGAAAATTTGTTATATAATTGATTTACAAATTTAAAATGATTTTAAATCAATTACAAAGCGTTCTTTAGTTATCAATAAATTTAAATTATATCTAAACATTTCATTTGAATAGTTTGATTGAATTAGAATTCGCTTTTTTGATTATTTATTTGAAAATTAAGTTAAATAGTTAAAAGTTAAAACCCGAAAATTTAGAATTCTTTTTTACACAGAATGTAGAATTAAAATGATTAAGCTCAACTGGTTGATATCTTCTATGCGGCTAAATAAAAATCGAAAATTGACAAATCAAATTATGCTAATTACAATTTTTTTAAAAGCTTTAATTCATTTTAATGCAAAAATTGTGCTTCAATAAATATTCATCACTTTTTTTCACTTGTACACCAACAGTTAAAATGTGCTCAAAATAAAACATTAATGACTTTCATAATTTAGTTTAATTAATTAAACTCTCTGGCTTACGTAATTAGTATTCTTTAGGTTTTTGTGATGATCGGTAGCGGGATCGGTTCCTTCATAAATTTAATAAAAAGTTTTGAATTTTCCGCATGCAGCAAACTAAAGCACTAAAACAAATTTTCAATGAATGAAACAAACGATGATAATAAGTGAAATTATTGTTTCGAGCTTGGTTAAAAGAAAGAAAAAAACTGATAGAATCCAGCGGAAAATTTATTTTAAAAATTAGGATTTTAACTTTTTCCATTAAAAATTGTAAATGAGATCGAAATAAAGAGAAACTTATGAATAAATTTCGCAACATTTGTGCAGAATTCAATTTAAAAAATGAAAACCACTTTCTATGACATTTTTTTCATAAGCAGCAAAAATATTAAAGAGTAATATTCGAAAGAATGTTTAAAATTGTACTCTATTAAAAATTTTCAAGCGAAATATTTTAAAACAATTTAAATGTTCGGATAGAAAGCAAAAGTAATGCGTTTTCATTCGAAAGTCGAGATTCATAACTAACAACTATTATTTGCCAAATTCTTTAAGCATCTCTAAATACTTATGAAGACTTTTATGAATGAAAGAAAAAAATCATTTTTCAAATATTTGCCATGATTCTTATTTCAAAAGTTCATTTTTACTTTTTAAATTTTTTTGATTTACAAAATTTGTCATGAAATTCTGAAATGTTTTTTTCTTTTAATCGAAGAATGAATCTTTCACATTAAAAACTTGTATAAGACGATTTCCGACCTCATTGTGTCCGTTTACTGACAACGGTAAAAATTCTCATTTTACAGTTTTGTTTGATTCCCGAATGATTCCTTAAAATATTTTTGGACTCCTGAATCTGGTCCAAGTTTGGACTTTTTTAAACAGCGAATTGCAATCTCTGAATTTCAAAATTTAAATCATGAGATGCCTTTGAGAAATCAGTGATGAGAATGTTTGTTGAGTAAGAAAGGAAGGAAGGATTCGCAAAGATTGTGTAATGAATATGCTTAGAATAAAAATGTTGAAAAAATGTAAAGCTGTGAATTTTGAGAATTGAATAAACAACTAATTGGCAAAGAAGCAAACGGATTTTTCAAATCACAATCAAAGCTATGTAAATTAGTGCTTTACTTCGCTATAAAACAATATTTTAACTCTATTTTCATTGTACTTGTTTCGTTAATTCAGGAAATATGTTTCGTTTAGCTTTGTTTGAATTCATTGTTCTTTGAAACAATTAGTCGATCACAGCGAACTCACCGCTGCAGGTTCTAGTTTTGAGTTTACATAAAGAACTTTTATTGTTTGCAAGAATAATACTCTGTCAACACGTTTGATAAGACAAATAAAGTGCGCTTTTATGCCTCGAATTCGCGATTATTTCGCACCAATACGCGAAAAATCTCATTATTATCAATTTCGTTTTTTCACAGCAAAAAATTCACAAAAATACAGCATTTTGTCATTTCTAGCGCAAAAAAATTATGCAAAAGCCGAGAGCAAGTTGGAAATTTGCTGCTGAATTCGAAGCTGCTTTAAAAAATTCTCGTTTCGTTAACTAATACATATGTATTTATATGCGTGGAGAAAGAAGCTTTTAGGACATAATTGAGTTTATCGCTTTAAAATTTTTCAGCAAGCATTAAATAGCAAACATTTGTGAAGTAATCGCTCGATATTTGCGTGTAAATATTTCACATTCACGAATAAATCCAGTGCGAAGCAAAAATAATGTGTTTTGCCGGAAGAGTCGTTTTCAATGCAAATGCATCAACATTAAATTTTGTCGTAATGAAATATCAGCGTTTCTCTTCTCTTTTGCACGACGAAAATCTATAAAAACTTGCGTCGAATTTCACCGCACGAGAGTGAAGTCTTGTGCTGCAAACATTGCGTTCAAGCCGAAATAAACTCAAATATTAGAATTTTTTAGATTTGAAAATGTCGCTTAATATTTACGATTGTCATACTACGTTTAAAGGGTCATGAATATGCACTTAGTTTTATGCGCTAGTGCGCTTTATTGCCACCAACTTCTTTGTTAATAGGCTAATGAATAAATGAAGCATCATTGAAGCAGTTAACTGCCTCAGTTAACTGAGTAGCGGCGAACTCAAGCTTATTTATACGGCCCGCATCAACGTCCGCCCCTATTTCCTTTTAATACAATTACATCGATGTTTTGGTTTACGACTCGACTCGGCTGCATTGTAAATGCTCCGAATGAGAAGAACTTACGAGAATGCAATCATAATATAGACGTAAAACACAATTAAGATTGAAGTGATTGATAAACGAACGCCGACAAAGACTTTTCATATTGGATATAAGTCTTCGAGAAACAAATATTATTACGCGGTAACAAATTACGAGCATCGGTTAGAGATATGTCACTTGTTGTACAAAACTAACGATAAATAATGTTATGCGCCAGCTTTTAGTTCACCAAATTACGGCATTTAATCTCTCGGCTTTTGCTTTACGCGCACATAATGCATCGCTTCTGCATAAATGTAATTAACAGTGTTTAATAATTTGGTTAAATTAAATTTTCTCGCGAGTGAAAAAGTTCGGAGTGAGCGTTTTAGAATACTTTAAAGAAATGATCGATCTGCAGAGAGAAAGTTTATTCGAATTGTTGATTCTGTTTCGTTTCAATGAATAGCAGCCGCAGAAAGCTAATAAACTCGAGTTCTGTTTTTTGCGAGCAGCCATGTTTCCGAATCCAATTTTAATTACAATTTTTATGCAAATTAACACATACAGTAAAAAATAGATTACACACGGTTCCGATTAAAGTTAGATGCAATTTTTTTTCTCTTTGGTTTTGCAATTAGATTTTTGCTCAATTCTTGCAAACAGTGCATTCAGTTCGCTTTATTCAAGCATCCATCGTTTTTTGTGCCATTACTTAATTGATTCGAAAGCGAGAAAGCGAATAAATGGCATCATAATGAAAGCTAATTACACTCATTCGTCGAAGGAGTGGCGAATTATAATTAGTGTGGTGTTGAGATAAGAAAAGAGTAAACACATGCGAGCGGAGAATAGAGGAGAGACTTTGGAAAGTGCGCTCGTGCTAAGAATAAAAGATGAGCAGCGGCGAGGAATGTGGTCAATGTCTGATCATTTTGAATGTAATTAAATTTGAAGAAACAAAAGAGAAAAGCAGCGGAACAGTTGTAACATGCGTTTTTCCATTTGCTAAAACAAACAAATGCATCCGACATTTGAAAGAAGCAAAAATAAATGCGGTTTAGGCTGCAAATAGAGCTCGCACTGCGTAAAATGCGTTTGAAACCGTACGTGTCATAGTTTTGACATTTTCATACGTACGCGAATAAAGATAATGGTGGGCTCCTCATTCGAAACAAGTGGCCAGAAATTGAAGAGATATGATCACACATTGGATACCGGCGTGCAAAAATAGGCCACTGTTTGCACTTGCAAAATTGCAGGCTAAAAACACTTCGCTGAAATGCTTATCAATCGGTGAGGTTTTGGACACGCTTTTGCAATTCAAATGCTAATGTCACCATTTGCTCTCATTCATCTTTGAAAGTAAATGATTAAATGCTTTGACTGTAAATTAAGTTCTTGCAAAAGTTGTTTCGTAAAAAAAAATTCAAACGTTATTTGTGATTCAACTAAGCGACAAATTTGCTTTTCCTTTCTTGTAATTGATTGCAATGAAATCAAACGAAAGTAAGCGACAACTTTGAAAATAGTGTACTGACCATTAAATGATAAGTCAGTGAAAGAATCAGAGTGTTCACTTGTATTGAGCGGACAATTAGAGTTCGAAAAGAGCGATTTATGTACAAAATAAAAGTAAATCCGAATCTTGTGATCGCCGTTTACGAGAAGTGTGATCGATTGATAAATGACTGTGAATCTTTTCGCGTGTCTCGAACAAGAAGATCGCCGAGCTTTAGTCGCGATCAAAAACAGCGACTTCTTCATGTCTTATGTATGAAAATCAATCGAACCATGGACGCTGCTTCGCAAAAGGGCCGAGCGCGAAAAGTGGCCAAGTTAGGCGCTCGAAACTCTTGCGATCGGCCACAATCAGCTTTTCGCCTCGCCTGCAGTCGGCGTTCGATAAAACTCGCTCGAGGCAATTAAAAGTGAAGGAAATAAGAACGGCGTCAATGAGTTGTGCATTAAATATTAGCGAAAAATATTGAATATAATATAATAAATGAGTTGTTTTTGCGAAATGTGAACGCTTACAATTTGCGACGTGTGCGTGAAGCAAAAGAAGAAAGAAGAATAATGGATCGATTTGGATGCTGAAGTTATGGATAAGCAAGAAAAGTATAAAGCGTCGGTCTAAAATATGAGCTCAAATGCAGCGATCGAGAGTTCGAATGCGCTGCATATAGATTAATTTGCAGAGACGAGAAACCTTTGCGAAAAACGAGCAATTTTGGACATTGCGAATAAATAGAAAAAAATGTGTAGCGACTGGCTGCTGACTGCCGCCATAGCAACTATGTTATCCGCGACCGTTCGCCGCTTCAGAACGAGATCTCGCTTTTCGCTCTTGTTCGAAATGCGATTCTTATTATTATCAAGTTATGCGATACAATTGTAATCTCATTCAAATACTTACTGCAATTAGCGTACTGTAAAACGCGCTTTTAAATGGCGTGAAAGCATTGCACTTTCGCTGTGTTCGTGTTAAACGCGATTAAAATTCATTTAATGACAAAAATAAATTTTGAGTGCGGAGTGAAAATTGAATGAAAGCGCGCTTTGATAAAATATTTTCATTTCATTACTTCTCTGATCGAGTTTGCTTTCAAAATAACATTTGCAAATTTCGATGAATAAAACATGCGAATTGAATTAGAACAAAGCATTTTTCAATGTTTCAAATGTTATTCTTGTTTCTCGCAACGCATTTACCTTTTCAGCAACAATCATCCGCACACTTGTAAACACAATTCTCGGCAAAGTGATCGCATTTAGACAGTTTTCAGCGACCATATTTCTCACTTTTTCCAAATTTCGAAAATGAAGCACACAAATCAAGTTAACGAAACAACTCACCTACTAGCCACACAATAGCGTATATTGAAGCTCGCGAAAACAAAGCGCTCAACGGTAGTACGATTGTTGTGCAACTGCTGAAGAAGCAAACTTTTTTACTGTCTAATTCAGTGAATAATGAATGTGAGGCAGAAATTTTATAAAAGGCGGATGTTCTGCGAACCATTTGAGCACTGTGTGTGTATGTGCTACTTATAAACAAGTGGGTTATAGAGCACGAAGCTCGCATTCCCCCGCAATCACGAACCGACAATAGTCGATAAAAAATAATCTCTGATCGAGAAAACGGATTTTCGCAGCGATTGAGGAAAGCGAAAGAATTGCGATCCAATGACAAATCAAGAAATGAAAATTATTTTCAGGTGTTATGCGCCGTTCGTACGATAGGAAGTCATTCGTCACCGCGATAAATGGATAAAAGAATCGTTGAAAAATATTTTGTTACTTTATTAATGGTAAAAGAGACAGAAAATATTGATTTTCATTATTTTCAATGATAAAGTTGTTTATGGAGAACTCGGCTAACAGATGATCACAACATTCATTCATTGCGCACCTTCTCACCTTTTCTCACTTTTCACTTCTTGCAAAGAAAGCCGAAAGCGATCGACTTCTCAGCTCGCTGCTTATCGTTCTGCAAATTTATCAGTTTGTCTAATTTACGCACGAGATTGGATTTCTCGATGCGCTTTCGACTAATAAAACAGTTTTCGCAAATGGATCCGGCGTTCAATGATCAAAAAACTAATTTAGAGCATCGAAATTGTGCTGCAATTCAAATGATGGAAAGTGATGCCTAGTGTATGTACAAGCAACACAAAGATAATCGCTTTTTGTTTTCATGCTTATTTTAGATGAAAGATAAGAAATGTACTCCAATTACTATCCAGTGATTGGTAATCGAAATACAGAGCACATTAAATATTGAAGAGTTTGCAACCGAAAGAAAATCCGACAAGATTCGAAATTTATCTGCGCTCATTAATAAATAAGCAGACAAAGTAGATGTTGAAATTCCAGTCTCTTCGAAACGAAACAGAAGAGGCGAACAAAGTTTTAAAGCGGAGCCCTCACATCGATGAGCTCCTAGAAGACATGGATGAGCGAGGAACAAAAGATACGGCGTTGAAGAATAAAGAGATTGCATCAAAATGATAATCGCGTTACGGCTGAAATTGAGTGCGCCTCTTTCACTTAGCTTCTACACAATTCACACAACTAACTGTCCGCTCTCTCGATTTCCGGTTCAAGCAATGGATAGCAATCGTTTGTTTCAATCTTTCGCTCGTAAGTTTAAGAATTCGAAGCATTCTCTTTCTCGCTTAGAGCTTCCAGCATTGTTCTCTAATCATTTTTTCTACAAATCCGATATCTAAAAAATTGAAGAGCGCCTAATAGCATCAAGGTAGAGCGCGGATGGAAGCGAATTTAAAGTGTGCCAAATGAAACAGTGCAATCGAACACAATTCGGATTATAGTCGGTTAATTCTTTCGTTTGATTCAATTTGGCAAAAAGAAAATAGAAATGGTATTTACTTCACACATCTCAAACATAACTTGCGCTGATCCAATTCACATTTGTCAGTGTTTTAAATTGATTTTTTGTTCATTTAAATGAAAAGCTACATTCAGTTTGCGTTTCGCTCTCGAAAGTAATTTCAATTTTGAAATTAGCAGAATAAAGAATTCATACGTAAAAGTGTTTAGAAGCGGGAGAAATGGGATACATTTTTAATACGAATGTCATATAAAAAGATGGTGCCGTCACTTTCACACTCTTTTGAATGACAAATGCCATGAATTTTACACATTTCTTGCTCACTTTTTCTCTCGCACTCGTTCGTTCTCTCTCTCTCTCTCTCTCACTCACTCACTCACTCACTCACTCTCACTCGCGCTCACTTTTTCTAAATGCGCTTTGCTTCGCTTTTTGTCGAGGAAGCGAAAGCAGAAAGAAAAGAGGCAGAAGAAAGCGTTGATTTGCAGTGCGAGTACAGCGTTTCAATTGCCTCGCGTTCGCACACATTCGCATTCGATGTTCTCTTTGCTCTCGCAGCTGTCAATGGAAGTGAAGCCCACGAATAATGCAAGAGTCTAATTAAATGAATACAAGAGTAAAGAGAGAATAAAGAGTGAAAGACAGCTGCTTTCAATGCATTACGTGCAATACCTCAATCGCTGTTTTCATTTCAAACATTACTAATTCACAAAATTCACTCGCTTCTAAGTGCTCAATGAGTTTGCCTTAATTACACAAACTTTGCGAGAAGTCACTGCAAATAGCATCGAGCACACGTATGCGAGCTCGCGATAAGATGGAGACGAGCACAAGTTCTTCGCTTTTCTACGATTCACTAAATTAAACTTAAAATAAAAACAGATTAAAGAGCGTTCACGGTAATCAACGAATGAGCAAACGTTAAAAATTTAATAAGCAGAGCGGACAATAACACCGCAGTCTCTCTCTCTCTCTTTCTTTCTATTTGCATTTGTCATTAATCACATACATTCATTAATAATCGCCACTAAATTTTGTCATTAATAAACTTTGTGAAACATTCGCTCCTAAAAGCCGGCTTCGCTTTTTACTCTGCATATTTCGAGCCGTTCAATTTCTCCACTTCTTGCTTTTTCGCCGCGCAAAGTAAATTTATGTTATGTTTGAAATTCAAATTTTTCTTCGCTCAAATAAAAATAAAAAGTGAAGTATCAATAATTCACAAGCAAAAAGTTCATTGAGAAACAATTGCAGCGCGCAATTTACAGTTTGCAATCCTCGTTCAATTGCATTTTGTGATCCACTGCGAGCCGATTGCGAGTTTGACCATCGACGTTAAAGCTTGACCGTCAATTTACGCGTTTCAAATGTGAATTAAATTTGAGCCTTTACAGTTCTCTGCTCGCTTTTCTGAACGCATCATTTTCAGAATTCGAAATCGTAAATTCAAAATTTCAGTTCGTCACAAGTTGCCTCTCATAATACTTGCTTTCTCTAGCGTTGCAGAGGCAAGAAACTTCCTGTTTTCTGCAGCATATTTGAAATTGAAACAAAGCGAATACGATGCAATTTGTGTATAAGTGTACTTGTATGCAATTTTCGCCGCTCGTGCTCGCAAAGTTGATGACGAAATGAAACGACATAATTTTTGTAAAAAGCACAAATAGCGAGCGATTGCTGATTTGCATGAATTTTTTACTCAAATGCAATATAAATTTTTAATCATTTTACGCTGTGTACCATTGTATATATCTTTCTCTCTATTACTAAATTCAAATAACTGAAATACTACGGAAACAAGCCGCACCCTCTTGTTCCCTAGGCGAGCTAGATTTTCATAAAAGCAAAATTTCTCGTCATTAAATCTTTTTCATGAATAAATCTGACAAATATAAAAATATAATGGTAGTATAATACTTCTAATGATACTGCATTCAATAAAATAAATATCATATACAAAGAAGCTGCATCTCTTTTTTATGTGATCGTTCCATTTATTATCTCTATTACGGATCAATATTAAAAAGTGCTTTTACAATACTCGTTGCTTGTTTGCATTCTTCTTTTAATGAAAATTCAAATCGTGAAAAAATGCACTCGAGGAAAATATGCTCCGAATGCGAATTGCAATCATTTCTATTTTCACTCAACCAATCAAATCGTAATTTTTCTTCTAAATCGTGATTTCAAAACCTTACTAGGCTATTAAAAATTAAAGTTGTCACCACATTTAAAATAGAAATACTGATTATTTTATTCAATAATTCAAAGACAAACAAGTTTTTCATTCTTTATTTTTGAATATCTGAAATTTCGCATGTTTTAATCTCTTTAGAAATAATTTATACAAAGTAACTTTTCCATTTTAGCACCTGAAAAAGCAAAAACTA
>NCKU01004162.1:0-12962 GCA_003675995.1 Dinothrombium tinctorium | reverse complement strand
CTCCGACTTGATTCAACCCCAGCTTTTTCGATTACTCGAGTTCGAGAATCACAAAGTTCGAGTTAACACCGGAGTTGACTTCGGGTTAACGAAAAAGCTCGGGTTACTCGAGATTCAGAATACGGCCGTAAATCGAAAACAAAATTTGCACTTTTGGGTACAACCAAAGAAAAAATATCGAGTCGAGCGACAGAAGCGCAGCAGATGTCAGCAACTAAAAGCAACCATTTATTCGCTCCACTGTCGTTGAATAGAAATGCAAACGCAGCATTTTTTGATTTATTGATTTGATATGTTTAAGAAAACGCTTATTTTTATCGCAACCGTTCATCATTTGTTTATTCAATTGATCCGAACTCCACTCGAAGTAAGCGTTCATCTTTCTCATTATTTTATTTTTATTTTAAATATATTTTTCGTTTTTAAAATTTTAAATGCGTAGTAAATTCATCTCTTGTTGCTTTTAAAGTCATCCTCACAGCGATGAGCGATCAGCGCGGATACAGAGGAAGAGGTCGCGGAAGAGGTCAAAGGCCAGTGGGAGACCAAACACATGCTG
The DNA here is from genome assembly GCA_003675995.1 of Dinothrombium tinctorium. Taxonomy (NCBI): domain Eukaryota; kingdom Metazoa; phylum Arthropoda; class Arachnida; order Trombidiformes; family Trombidiidae; genus Dinothrombium; species Dinothrombium tinctorium. Next base: position 12,403 of record NCKU01004162.1, on the reverse strand, counting down.
TTGGTGGTCGGCAGCAAGCGCACCACGATTGGGATTTTAGAACTGCTCATGGGGACGGTCGTGGTCTCGCTCAGCATCGCGGAAGAGTCGAGGAATTCAGAACACATTTTGGTCAGCGTGGTGGTGGTCGTGGCATCGCTCAGCATCGTGAAAGAGGCGAGGAATTCAGAACACATTTTGGTCAGCGTGGTGGTGGTCGTGGCATCGCTCAGCATCGTGAAAGAGGCGAGGAATTCAGAACACATTTTGGTCAGCGTGGTGGTGGTCGTGGCATCGCTCAGCATCGTGAAAGAGGCGAGGAATTCAGAACACATTTTGATCAGCGTGGTGGTGGTCGTGGCATCGCTCAGCATCGTGAAAGAGGCGAGGAATTCAGAACACTTTTTGGTCAGCGTGGTGGTGGAACCCACGAAAATGTCGGTCGTGGAAGAGGTCGCGACTTTAGAGAAGCTCGTGGCAGTGATCGCGATAGGCGCGGCGGTGTCCAGTCGACCGCTGCTCAGGCAGATACTTGGATCACGCAGCCACCAAAACAGTTGAAATTACGAACCTGTAAAACTGGCGTACGTAAAGATCAATTGAAGCTAGTCGAAGAAATTGCTGGTTTAAAGATTGATAAATCAATTAAGTTTCCCGAAAAGCCAGCAGCCGGAAATGAGGGTAGAGAAATCAAAATTTTCGCCAATTATTTTCTTTTAAATTTTAAAATTATCAAATCAATTACCTGGTATCAATATGATGTTGTTATTGAAAAAATTTCAGTTGGGAGTGACTTAGCCGGTGCTGAAGCAATTCCTGGTCCAAAAAGACGATCAAGAAAGCTTGCAAAGGCCATCAATAGAATCGTGATCGATGAAATGGTCAATAAAAATTCAAAACAAGCGGAATTGTTTCATAACACTAACTATGCATATGATTCCGAGAAAATTTTATACACAAATGTTAAATTAAGTATTGACAATGAAGAAAAGAGAATTAAAGTAACCGCGAAACCAGATCCTAATGAACCAGCTGTCGATTTTGTGGTTACACTAAAGCTGTCAACTCCGTTGTATGTAGAACCAGAGGCAGACTGGTATCATCCGGACATAGAACAAGCAATTGATGTGATATTACGTTATGGTCCTACGCGTAATAGAATACCGGTTGGCAGCAAATGGTTTGACAAATCAATAAAAGCTGAACGCATTCAACTGCTTGAAAACAAAGAACTTGCATTTGGTTTCTACCAATCTGTACGAAGTTGTGAAGGTGGATTAATGCTAAATGTTGACCGATGTGCATGTGTCTTTCATCAAGGTGGACCTTTATTGACTGTTATTCGCAATTTGATGTTAAAAGAACTTGAAAACCTCCCACGAATTAATCAATATGCTCACAAGCTTATTAATCAAGAGTTGAAAGGCTTGAAAGTTCAATTAAATCATTTGAAATATGCGAGGAAAATAAGAATTCTTGAATTCTCTAGTCAACCCGCTTTCGAAATCAAATTTGATTATGAATACAAAAATGAAAAAGGTGAGAACGTTTGTGAAAAAGTTTCGGTTGAGCAATACTTTGAAAAAGCGTATGGCAAAGAGCTCAACTATGCCAAATTTCCTTGCATTGTTGCTGGGGATAAAAAGAAGCCTAAATATTTTCCTCTTGAAGTATGCGAGCTTTTACCTGATCAGTACGTTGCTCGGAAACTTAGTGAAAAGGTGCTTTCAAAAATGAGCTTGTATGCTGCTGATCAAAAGCCTAACGTAAAATTTTCAGAAATTAAAAATGCAGTGAAGAATTGTATCAAACCTGATGGCGAACAAATTATTGAAGGGTTTGGTATTAAAATTGATAATGATTTGGTTCAATTAGACGGTCGTATTTTGGAGACCCCCACTTTAATCTATGGTGGTGGTGAACAATTTGAAACACCAAAAGAAAGCTTTTGGTATATGCAGCAACCGGACAGAAAACACTATTTCAGTGCAGTGCCTTTGAGATTTTGGATCATCCTTAACTTAACAAACGAAGTGCCTCAAAACTTTCTGTCAAAATTTGAGACAAATTTGCGTGAAAAAGCTAAGGAGTTAGGTTTTCCAATTTCCCCAGTGGAAATCCATGAGCTCTTTATAAACTTTAATGACTTAGAAGATGCAAAACATCAAATAAATCAAAAAATGATCGAGTTTAAAGCGAGAAATCCAAATTTGCAGTTAATTGTATGTATTTTTCCATATGGAGATCTTTATCCAATTATTAAAGCATTGGGTGATGTCACTCATGGATTGGTAACTCAATGTATTGATTCAAATAATTACAGCCGAAATCAACTTTTGAAAAAAGCGTATTTGACGAACTTATTACACAAAATTAACCCAAAAATTGGTGGAATAAATGCCATTCTTGCTGAAAATCCTAGCAGCATGCCGCCAGTTTTCAAAAATAAGCGAGTGATGTTTGTTGGTGTTGACGTCACTCATCCATCACCAGCTGAAAAAATTTCACAAAGTATCGCTGCACTCGTTGCAACTTACGATGATGGTTATGCGAAGTACTTCACTGCATTGAAAGTGCAACAAAAAGCTCGTCGAGAACTTGTTGATTTGGACGAGATGCTTAGCAAAGCATTGAAAAAATACAAAGATCAAAATTATGCCTATCCTCAACATATAGTTATTTATCGAGATGGTGTATCTGAGGGTCAATTTGAACAAGTCATTTCTTACGAAGTAACTAAACTAAAGAAACTATTTAAAGATCAAAAGATTGATGCAAAAATAACATACATCGTGGTTCAAAAACGACACCACACTAATTTTTTAGCTGTCAAACGCAGTGAGGCTACAGGGAACAATTTGAACGTTCCGTCAGGAACAACAGTGGACACAGGAATCACGCATCCATCGCTATTCAATTTCTTTATATGCAGTCACAGTGGATTAAAAGTAATTATGAAGCGTTTATTATTAATTTTTTGTATTAATTTTTGATTACATTCAGGGCACAAGTCGACCGTCTAATTATTGGGTGTTATATGATGAAAATAATCTTGGAAGTGATGCTGTTCAAAAGATGACATTTCATCTTTGCTTTATCTTTCCCCGCTGCACTAGATCAGTGAAAGTACCGTCGCCAGTTTATATCGCGGATCGAGCAGCGTATAGAGCGCGTTTGCACGCATCTGAAATTGTCACTTCAGACATCACTTCAACATTTTCATCGTCAAGCGATGAATCAAAAAACGAGGAAAAGATGAAAGAAATAATCGAACAGTACGAGAAAGCAATCGCTGTTCATACAAAGCTGCAAGATCTCCTCTTCTTTTTGTAATCGCATCGTAAACAAATTAATGCTTTGAAATCGGTGCATTTTCTGCTCTCTTCGAATCACTTCAAAAAATTTTTAGCGACAAATTTTAAAATATTGCACTTTATGACAAGCAAAGCATATCCATTTAATAGCTAACAATTTTTGAATGTTCGCAATTTGATGACCCTTTATCTCTACTCGATTAATTTTTAAAAATAAATGACCAACATTTTCTTAATCGATATTGTCGCTTATCGCTACCATATCAATAACTAACAAATTTAAAAACTTTAAAACGCATTTTCAGCGCTTAATCTTGCCATAACAATGTTCAGGCATTAATATCATTGAATGATTGAATTTGAAAGTGAGTTAATGATGCCAAACTTAATGTTGTCGAAACGTCGTCACAAACTTAAGTGTTCGAAATTACCATTGATAAAGTGAATTTAATCTTTTGCTTTAATAAAATTTTGTGATTAAATGGCCGTATCAAAAATGTTTTCACCTTAAAAGTCTCATGCACTTATTCATTTTATTTTAACTCATCAATAAAACTTTTAACGAATCGTGATTATTATTGATGTGAATGTTGTGTGGCTAAAGTGCATGGAACAAAATTTTGCACCAATTTTCACATTTTTCAGCACCAATAACGCACAAAATTTAGGTACTTTTCAGTACCAAAATTCAAGTCCCAAATAAAAAGTTTTATAAAATTAAAAAAGGAGTGAAATCGCGTTTACTCTTATTAAGAGACAAGCGCATTTTCAAAATTTAAATTTATTTTTAAAAACCACACGACTGTTGTTGAAAACAGTCGTGAGGTTAGAAATAAAATCGTAACGAGAGTGAGTGCAAAAAATTAAATTTTATATCAATCTAGACTTAAAACCTATTTATTGACGTACAGTACAATAAGCAAAACACGTTTCTAACTTTTTTATCGATTTATTATTCACTAAAATTAATTTTTTAGTTATTCACATAATGAAAAAGAGTTTGAAAACAGTCTTACACAAGGAAATTATCTTTTGGGTCCGTTCCCGATTTCAGTGAAACTAGGAATGCAGATAGAACTTCATTAGTGTATTAAGAATTACTCCCATCATAGGTGCGAATTTTGCACGTGAAGTAAACAAATTATTCGCGTGCAAACTTTAACATTAAGTCTATGGCGAAATTTTATCTCTATTATTAGCAATTAGTCGAACTAACTTTTTCTCTTAATAAAGGCTTTTACCCATAATCGAAGTCACTCTTGAATTTGAGCAAAATTTCTTTGCGACTAGTTGCAAGAGGTAGATTAACGATCAGTGAATAAGATTTTGCCCTAATTTTCTCTTTTACTTTGAGATCGCGCGATTTTGGTCGAAATTGATTAAACTCACTAGACAATACTTAATTTCTATCGCATTCGACTTACCTCATGCGCACTTTTCTTTTAGAGATCATAACTTTACATTCAAATCTTCGATAGACCGAAATGTCAAATCTATGCCGATCTTCAACCAACATGTAACTGTGTTAAAATTGTTGCTCACAGTACTTATTCCGTGACTGTAGCCACTTCTACGTTTAAACTGTTTTTCACGCTAACATTGGTGGCCTTACTGATCTCTTCATGCGTGAACCCAAATTAAAAAATCACAATCAAAGTACGAGTTTGCTCAGAAAAAACGAGACATTTTGCATTTAATTTCAACAATTATTTGTAAAGTGAAATGAATTTACTTGTTTCAGCAAGTTTAAATTGTGTCGAAATCGCTGATAAAATTTGATCTGTTTTCTTAGGATAATAATAAGATAATAAAATTTCCAAAATTTCTCTCCGAAACTATTTTTCGAAGCTCAAATTTTCAGATAGTTTTGCGAACACTACATTTATTTGTTTATTATTTTAATTTTCATATTTTCAAATATCTTTCATTTCAATGGTCAAATTATTTAATTTTATTGTTCGCTCCTTTCGCAACACTTAACTTTGCCTCTGGCCTATAATTTGTTGCGTAAAAACGCTGAAAATCTTTTATTCATTTACGTCACTAAATCATTTGTTTAGCTTATCAATCTTATGTTCAACTTGAGCTTATCAATCATTCTTTAAGAAGTGAATTCAAGTTTCACTATCTGCGGTACTTCTAAACTGAACACATTCGTAGCATTAAAATTCTAAATTGCACCATTGTATGCCATAATATAGCGCGTATAATACCTAAAAAAATGTAAAAATATGGAAATCGTCGCATTTTCTTTGCATTTATTTTTTCAAATTCTTTAAATTAATTATTAATTGGCACGCGACTTTCAAATTTCTTCACTTTTACGTCTAATGTTTAACAAGATAAAAATTTTTGTATCTGTAATGACGAAAAATTTTACAAGATAATTGATGTGCGTAAGTCAAGTGATATGTTTGTAAATATAAACTCTTTTCAAGTTGACACTTCAATGATGTACGTTATACATTATCTCTTAACAAATTGTTCTGCTATAGAATAAAATTATAAAACTACTTCAAAACAAAATATTTTATAAAAAAATAATTTTTTTCTCTTCAAACTTTTCTAGATCACTTTCCGGGTTTTTCAATTGCTTAAAAATATTGAATCAAGCCATCGTATTACCACTAAACTCTCTCTCTAAATTCGTTCTTATTTTTACTTAAACCATTTGAACAATTTCACTTCATCAATAATCGAATTTGATTCAAATCGCTTTCTTATCAGCATAAATGAATTGAGAATATCAATTTTAAATGGCAAAGGTAGCAAATTAATATGCATGAAGCTGTCTTTTAATGTTTGCCAAAGTTTTATCTGCTAAATATCTTCCTTAATTAAGCAAATTTTGCTGCCAGAATTTTCTCGAAATTTTATCGCTTTTATTCAAGGACTTAATATAGAAAATCATGTACAGCTAGGGTTTAAAAAATGCATTTCTTTCGTTATATTTGTTATCGAAATAAAACAGTTTTGAGTGGAGAGAACTTTTCGGCCGGCAATCTACCTGAATTTATCTAAGAAACGTTTGTTGAAATGTAGCTGTTCAATTCGATAGTAGGTTTTAGATATCTGCCCTATTTATGCAAACGCTTAAGCCAATTCTAAATCATTCTCGAGAGAAGAAAAATTTTGACTACACTTCTTTATATTTCAAACTAAAGTTTATTGAATAAAGCAAAGAGTTTGAATTTCTAGAATAATCTATTCATTTGCTAAATTTTTTTGAATAATTGCATACTTTGGGAGAACAACTTAATTAAACTAAGGTAAGAAATGTTCTTTTTTTAGTTATTTCCAAAGAAAATTTGTTTTATTCGCTTTCGTGCTTAGCAGCTAAGCATCAAAGGCATCTAAGAAGGAAATTCATTTCAATTATTAATTTTTTTACTTTAAATTTATTTCAATTATTTATGTGCGATTAGGAATTTCTAGCTTAATTTGTCTCACTTTCACTTTTCAACTAAGTTATCCATTTACTTGATATTTAAGCAAGAGTTAACTGCTTGGCTAAATAATTCTCAAAAAATGTTTAAAAACTTAAAAGTTAATTTTCTATATTTAAAATTAATTGTTTACAATAAATATTCTAAATATATTCAAAATCGAATGCTTTAAAATTGAATTGAAATGATTCGAGAAATATTTTATTTGTTTAATTTACTTGAAATGAAAAAAAAAATTTAAATCTATTTGCTAATCTTGATTCCATTGAATTTGATTTATTATAAAATATTTCAACATTTTATTCATTCTCTCAAGTGTAAAAGAGAAAAATTAAAAACAATTTAAGCAAGGAAGTCGAGTAAAATCAAAGATTTAAGCTTTGAAAAAAATTCTCTTGAATTTAAAATTGCATTTAAACTGAAAATTATGAAACACATTATAATGAAAATTTCGATTCACTAGCTAGAGGATCAAAATGGAGAAAAAGAAAGGCTCGATCGACGAGAATACTCTAGCCACATATGGAAGAAGATATATCATTTTGATTCTTCTTTGCGCGTCTACTCTAACCTCTTCGTTTCAAGTTTACGAGCAAACTTCAATCGGAAACGTAATTGTCGACTATTACAGCGTTACCTATATCGCTGTCAGTTGGACTGCGAACTTGAACACCATTCCGAACATACTTCTATTCTACTATATTGGTAAATTCATAAACAGTTATGGGCTGCGTAAAACAATGCTGGCGGCCACATTCTTATGCGCAGTCGGATCAATCATCAAATGCGCCGCGCTCGATCGAGATCACTTCTGGCTTCTAATCATCGCAAAAATATTTCCATGCTTTTTAAATGTGATCTTCTTCTATCTTGCGCCGGTTTTGGCAGCAAATTGGTTCAAGCCGAACGAAGCTGGACTTGTGATCGCCACCGTCAACGCACTATTCGCAATTGGAATGTGTGCTACATTTTCACTTCCTATCCTATTCAAGGATGCAAGTATTGACGAAATCAAAAAATTATTTTTGACGTCTTCAATCACGTGTGTGCTCATCTATGTCGCATTATTTTGCTTGATAATGCTTATCGTGGTAGATAAGCCTCCAACGCCACCGAGTTTGGCTGCGAAAAAACGCTCAGAGTCTGAGAGTACTAAACTCAAAATTTTGATCTCCAATCGAAACTTTGTTTTGGTCTCTATGATCACACTTTTTGTGTTTGGTTTCACTCAAGTATTTCCGCTTTCGTTAAACGAATCGATTTTATCTAATTTTAAAGCGAATGAAGGGAAGGATAGGATCTTGTCGCTGTGCGGCACATTGTACTTGGTTTTCAAGTTTTTTGGTGGATTTATATCACCTTCAATTGTCAGAAAATATCCAAAATATAAACTCATTCTGCTTCTTTATTTAATTTCTACACTCCTATTCACAACGCTGTATTTGCTCAGTTTATCGCTAGCATGTGAATGGCTTCTTTACGCCTCAGTCGCCGCCTTAGGTATTGTCTTTTCTGGATTCATTGTTTTAATTATCGATTACGCGATTGAAGCGAGCTTTCCGTTTCCCGAAAGCATATCAGTCGGTATTATATACATGACATATTCTGTATCTGCTTTGATTTTAACTCAAATCGTAACGATTTTAGCGCAAATGTTCGATACTTTGTGCGCTTATTACGTGTTTGTATTTGTTCAGGCGGCAGCTATTTTGCTTTCGATGTTTTTAACGGAAGAGTTGAATAGACGTAAAGCTAATTGCGAAGAGAGCGATGTTCAGATAAAAGTTTAAAATATAAAACATTGCCCCTCATGTCTGTAGATATGAGTGCTTAAGCGAATTTCAGATTGGGTTATACCAACGTTTTATTCAAATTTTATTTTGAAAATAATGTACATTCATTCAATTTGAATTTAATAACTTTTTATATTTATTTTTGTATTTTTTTTTTTTTACTTTAATAAAAATTATAAATTAAATGAAATATTGATGCGTTCTCTGAACAGCACAAATACTCCTTTTCTTTATTTTAAAAGATTTTTATTCCAGTTTCAAATACTATGCAGCGGCAAAGCTTATTGCTAAAGAAAAAATTAGCGGGAAATGAAGTTTAAGTTTATTTAACATAAATCTTTTGCTTTCTTTATTAACATGCTTAAATGATCTTATTATTTGAAATCACAAATTGCACAAAGCAGTTCTGTAATTTTGACTCAAATACATAATTATATTTTTAAAGATTAAGTTGATCTCCATGAATGACTATTTGCTTTTAACTTTGAAACAGAAAATCACAATATTCTTTTGAGGTGTTAATTATCAGCTAGTTTTTAAATTACAAGAAAAATGTTACAAGATGATTTTAAAGTTGCAAAATAAATGCATAACAATCTTAACAAATATCAGTTGTTATGACTAAGGCGAGAAAAGAATTGATCTGAGATTGATTGGTCCATAATTTAGTGGTCGTTAAAAAACAGAGTGATCAAAAAATTAAGAACGCTTCTTCGAATAAAATAACAATAAAGAAATAAGCAGAATTGTAATGTGATAGGAATTAAAGTAGAATAGAAGCAATTAATTTCACATGTCAGTTTCTTTTGTTCGATGAGATGCTTCAATCAATCAAAACAATGCGATCGTTTCTAACTGAACTACATAATATTTGTGACGCTTTTTCTAATCTACTACTTAATAGTCTCCATTCTGACCACTTCTCCCCAATCTTACTTCGACTCCTTACAATAATAAAGTGAGCGTTAACATTATTTGGACTTAGATTCAAAATGAGACTCATTTGTTCATGTTGAGATATTGGTTTATCTTGCTTTGGTAAAATATGCTGCAATAGGAAAGAAAAAAAATGTTAACGAGTGACTTGACGACAATTCATCACTTACATTGATTCTTATCACCGACTTCAGTGAAAAATAAGGACATGAGTATGGAGACAAAGCTTCATTTAATAAATTTAAGGCTTGTGGCACTAATTTTTTATAGTAATCTTCGTGTTTAGGCATCTCACCCAAAACACCATTACAAACACACCATTGGTCTGGAATGCCTGCATCATTGCAAGTTCTCGCTGCAGGAATATCTTCACGCCACGGAGATATAGGCCCTTTATTAGTGACGGTCGAAGACTGAACGACGTCAAAATTGCCTAAAAATATGAATAATCTGATTAAATTTTCAAGAAGAATTTGAAAATAAAATTATGTATAAAATTAAATTATTTTTTTTTTTAAATGCAAATGAATGCTCAAATATATATACTCATCTATTTCGCAAACGCTCTTTTATACAACAAAAAACTTTATTTTAAATACTGTAAATCTCTTTTAATCATTTCATGAACTTACTGTTCAAAATAATTGAAATTAATTTTCTTATTTCCTATTACATTGTGAGCCGAAATTGAAAAAAGATGTAATGTGGTAAGAAATATGATTTTATGATGTAATTTGGTATTTGAATGCGATATTGTTAGTATTGTGTCGAGAAATGCTCAAATGTCTACAATTTCCTATCTTGTTAACGTACTTTCAATACTATAAAAAACTAATTGTCATAGTCAAATTTCAATTTCTTTGCCACATTTCATAAACTTACCGACAGAAATATCCAAAATCATTTTTCTTATATCCCACCATGAAGTGAGACGAAATTTGTTTTTATCCAAATATTCGCGTAAATGTGGATACTGTTTATGTAAAGACTCAGGTACGCGAATGCCGAAAAAAGGTAAACTTCCTTCCATATGCCCGAGAGGGCTATCGGTATAATCACCATGCATAATGCCGTGATCACCCATAAATATAAATATTGTATCATTGAGTTTTGTACTGATCTTATTAATAAAACGAGCAACTGAATCATCCGCGTACTGAAACGTATTGACATCTTCATGCGTTGCTTGACTGTAGAATGAATACATAAAATACGTCTGATTGTCACTGCGCAAAGTTGAGTGGAAATCAAACAGTTGATCTAAAAATATATCAATTTTTGGACCAGAGGCTGCAAAACAATATTGCTTTGGATCTTTCCAAATTTTTGACCAGTTTTTTGGACCGGGATACATATTTATCCAAAATGGAGTTGGATACCAATCGGTTGGCTGTTTAACGAATCCAGTACTGTAGTATGTAAACAATCCTGCTTGAGCCATATCTTCGAAAAATGCTGTTATATAACCAGATTTTTTAAAATCGTCCCACAAAAAGTTAAATTTATTGTCCCAGTGTTTGATACGACTACAATCTTCATCTTGCATCGGTATTCCGGTTAGTAATGCAAAGCTATTAGGAAATGAATTACGACCTACTTTTGTTAAACCCTCTAAAATTTGCACGTTGCCCATCTTTTCGATTGCTGCTTTTGTTTTGAGCATAAAACGATTATAGCTGAGGAATGATAGAGATTCGAGAACGAAAATAAGTACTGACGGAGTTTTTACACTAGTCGGAGCAAACTTTGGAATCCTTAAGTGAGCATTAGAATAAATTGTTTTCACTCTATTATTATTTTTAACGCAATTAACTTTCACAAACTGTTTATCATTTGTTAATTGAATACCATTATCTGGGAGAGAAGAAGATGGTGAATAGTAGTTTTGTTGATCGTGAGGCTTTCGTGACATAAATGAGTAAAAACAATTGACATCTTTGTGAGAGAGGTTTTTTCGCAAAAAACCGTCTTTGTCGACGTAAGTTAACTTATGACCAACGATGCAATTAAGTTTAAGTTTTTGATAATATTCCATCACAGCGTCATCAAATGGATCGATGTAAAGTGGTATATTGCAGTATTGCTGCGAACGATTAAAATCAGGGCCAACATTTAAGTGATCCACTATTTGATAAAGTGTATCCAAATTAAGCGACGCCGGCGTTTTATTGTAAAAAAACGTTGCTTCATTGTAAACATGGTTTAAATTCAATTGCGATGAATTTACTGAATTTGTGAAATAGTAAAGCGTATAAATGAAAACACTGGGCAAAGAAATCAACAAAACAAGCATTTTGTATAAATTATTATTCAAGCGTTTGTTCAATTTTTTCGCTGCCATTTCGATCGCTGGCAATGCTGGGCGTGAGTTTGCTTCTACTTCGTCAATGAAATGATGGCTTTGAGACTCTCAATTAAGCAGTTGTGAGACGGCTGCTATCATATGATAACAAGTGACAATCGATGCATCATAAAACATTACAAGAGTATTGCGGCGAGACGTGACTAGCGTCCTTTTCTCTTTCGCAGCCATCTGTTCGAGATTCGGTCTCAAGCAATATAAACACCATTCTACGCTCTATTCTTATGAGGCTCACTTTGCGGAATCCAATTCAAACGCGTTTCACCTTTCACTCGTTTCGTTTCTCCGCTTTCAACGCTTTTTCCACTTTTCATTCGCTGATCATTTTTTTCTACTCTCTCGCGCCATCTGTTGTCGACCGCTGAGCCTTGAAATTTAAACACGTAAAAAGTTTTTACTTGAAACAATTTGATAAATCAAATTTAAAAATGATTATGATTGAATAAAATACAGCTTTAGATCTTTACTTTTAATGTTTAAATTTATGCTATTCTTAATTCATATTGAATTTTTGAAAATTGAAATTAAAAAAATGGACGAGTTCTCTTTAATAACGTTGTTAGTTTAATAAAG
>NCKU01004161.1:0-12965 GCA_003675995.1 Dinothrombium tinctorium | reverse complement strand
CCCTATCAAAGGTGGTGTGTTAACACCAGGCGTGGTGTTTCGCAATTCGCAAATAATCGAGCGATTGAATCGTAATTCAAGTTACATTTGAAATCGTTGAATCATGAAAGATTATCACGGCTGATATTAATGATTATAATGATTTATTATTTTAACGTAAAAGTATTAAATACCATGTACGCTTTTATTTTTCAAATTTAGAACTATTGATTTTGTATTTTTATAAACTTTTACAGACACTGTAAAAATAAGAGAAATCCTTTATCTCCAAAATACCTCGAACAAGTGCTTTAACAAAATGTGGCTTATCTCAATGTGAAAAGTAAAAAAAAAAGTGAGACGAGAAAACTAGAATGAAAAATGGACGCAAAGTGGACACAAAAACTTTGCTCTTCATTTCAAAACACTTTTCATTTTTAATATAAGTCGCAATTAAGAAACGGTCCTTTTCATTGCTCTTTATTTAGTCTTCGCAATCGCTTAAAACGTGAAAAGGAAGCGTTCGTTGTTTGCGATTTTTAAATTCACCAAAAAAAACGAAAATTGTGTTTTGAAACAATTTTCTCAAAGGTACGTTTGTTTAAAGCTGCGAGATTTAACGCTACTTTTCGTGAATAGCGATAAATAACCGATTTGTTTCAATTGTAGTGATCAGTTTTAAAAATTGAACGAATGGATTCTGTGGAAACAGTCGATATTGAAACCGGACTATTTAAATATGTTTTAATAAAAGTGAGCGATAAGCAAACAAAGCAAGAGAAGTACATTGTGCGTGGTTACAATTGGGCGCCTTATCACGGCGATATCGTCGAAAAGATTGAGCCACAATTGAAAGCGATGAAATTAAGCTGCTTTTGTGTGGGTGGCGGTCGCATAGAACACGATAGCGAAGCGAAAACCATTTTTGTTTTCGGTTATTCTCAGGTTGATGCAAAAACACTTGAATTCTTTTTAAAAGTTGAAAGTTTTTTTTTGTATAAAATATTATCTTGAATTATAAATTCAACACATTATTTCATCATATTTATTTCCGTAGTGTATATATAAAATAGAACATAGAAGTTTTAATTTTTTATTTCAAGTGTACAACTCCCGACACAAAAAGTATGCGGTATGTGAATGATACTTCACTGCCATACATTAAGCAACCACAGAAATACAATTTCCGATACTTTTATTGGAATTTTATAAAAAATCAATTTTAAAATAATTTCAAGTTTAAATTCATAATATTTTACATTTTAATTTTACTGTCTTAATCTTCCTTTTTCACATTTTCATTTCGGAATGCCGCATTTTTTGACTCTTCGAGTCACTTTTTTATCGCCGATATCTTAATTTACTCGGTTTATACTTCGATTAACTGATAATGAAAGGAAATCTTTTGTAGTCTACTTTTTTGTATCGGGAGTAGTACAATAATTCTTTTCTTTTTTCTCAATTTTCCATGCATCTTATTGATTAGCAACCAACTCACTTTCCTTTTTAAAATATCTCTTAACGTAACTTTCTCACTAATTTTGTATTTGAACTTTTTAGGGCTACGGAAAAGCTGATCATTCAATTACATGTGAATTATTGCGGCAAAAATATCCCGATTACAATAAAATTTATTGGTCAGATGAAGGCTATTAAGCTCATTCTTTTTTAAATATTTATTTGAACGAATAAAAATTTTAAAAAATTCTCTTTCTCAACTGGATTTTATTTTTTGAAACATTAATTTTTAAAAAGCGAAATTTTTCGATTTTATGTTGCTTACTTTGAATCTTTACATTACATACACATTAAGAGAAATACAGTGAAACCTCCTTACAAAGCACATCAAAGGGGTCCAAAAATCTGACCGTTATAAAGAGGTGACCCTTGTAGATAGGGTATCTTTAATTGAGTTAACTTAGGAGGGTATTTATTTTAGTGTCCGTAAGTGGAGGTGACCTCTCAAGAGGGGTGTCCTTTAAGGGGGGCTTTTACTGTATAAGATCTTAAAAAATTACTAATTCTCAAAAAGCTAATCCATCTAATAAGACCGTGATTAATGCAATTATTAAAATCGTTGCTTACAAATTGGGAATTTAAAAAGTTTTTTTGAAACTACTTAATTCGACAATGCCGACTAATAAGGTTAGGTTAACTATTATTTTTAAATACCTATCTCAATTAAATTTGCTCCGCCCATATTATAAATTTAACAATCATCTTGTTTATAATCGAAATAAACTCAACAAAGCTAGAACCACTATCTTAGCTCTCCTAGCAAACATTAAAATGAATTTACAAGTTTAATGATGGCCTCGAATAAAATGTAAAGTTTTATCTTTAAATTGCGCTTTGTTTTGTATAGTTAATGACAGAATGTTTCGATTTTTAAACGTACGAAACCGATAAATGGAATGAAAATCGCCTAAAATTCTATCATTGACTGAACAATTGACGATCATTGCGCGTCAACTATTAAATGCGCACTTTGAACAAAGCGCCCTCAGTGTGAAAACATTGTACTACAGTATAAATAAGTTTGTTGCAAAGGCGTAGAAAAGTTAAAACGCAAAACGCAATTCAAAATGGAGCGTGAATTCGATTTAATCGTTTTCGGTGCGACGGGATACACGGGAAGCTATTGCATCGAATACATGGTGAAGTGTTTGCAAAACGAGGCGAAAAACTACAAATGGGCGGTTGCGGGCAGAAGCGAAGAGAAACTGCGACGTACTAAAGATGAGGTGTCCAAATTGATTAATCACGATTTAAGCTCGATTCCTGTTATTGTCGCCGATCTCAATGACGAGCAAAGCTTAGAAAATATGTGTAAACGATGCAAAGTACTCTTGAATTGTGTCGGTCCTTATCGCGATTACGGTGAACCCGTAACCAGAGCATGCATCAAAGTATGTGTTCAACGCACATCTGATGTGCGGAACATCTTTTTCTATTGACCGTGTCAATGTTAACTTGATTTTATTCTTTGCATATAGACAAAAACACATCAAGTGGATGTGGCTGGAGAGCCGCAGTACACTGAGAAGATGCAACTGCTTTACCATAAAGAAGCAGAAAATGCCGGTGTTTACATTGTGAATGCGTGTGGCTTCGATTCTATTCCTTGCGATATCGGCGTTTGCTTTTTAAAGGATAAATTTAAACCAAAACAACTAAATTCGATCGAAACTTACGCAGATATGAGCTCCGGACCTTCGGGCAATGTAATCAATCACGGCACCTGGGATTCTGCGGTTGGTGCGTTCCGTAACTGGAATGAAGTTAGCAAAGTTCGCCGAAGATTATTTACTGAATTTTACAAGAAACCTTTTCCGCCTTTTAAATATCGAATATCAAGCAAATTATTGCCTTTCATTTCTCCCGAAGTGAACAAATGGTGCATTCCTTTCTGGGAAACAGACAAAGCTGTGGTGAACCGCACTCAACTGTTTAATTATATCAATTTCGACGAGAAACCAGTTCAATTGGTGACGTATATGGCTGTTCCTAACTTTCTCCATATCATTGGTTTGGCTCTCGTCGGTTTGATTTTCTTGATCTTTACTCGTTTCGAGTGTGGAGCAAAACTTTTAAAGGATTATCCTCATTTGTTCACTTTTGGAAATGTTTCAAAGGAAGGTCCCTCTCGAACTCAAGTACTGGAGTCGAATTTTCGAATGTTTTTAGTCGGCAAAGGTTGGAGCGAAGAAAAAGGCGAAGAAAGTAATCATCCTCCTGATAAGAAATTAATGGCAGTTGTAAAAGGTCAAAATCCTGCTTATATTGCCACTTCGATTTGTCTGATTGTATCTGCATTCACCATTCTCGAAGAATCAGCTAACTTCCCTATCAAAGGTGGTGTGTTAACACCAGGCGTGGTGTTTCGCAATTCGCAAATAATCGAGCGATTGAATCGTAATTCAGTTACATTTGAAATCGTTGAATCATAAAAGATTATCACGGATGATATTAATGATTATAATGATTTATTATTTTAACGTAAAAGTATTAAGTACCATGTACGCTTTTATTTTTCAAATTTAGAACTATTGATTTTGTATTTTGTTTATTTGATTCATTTATAAACAAGTGAAAGTGATCGAAAAATAATTATTTTCAACGCACTTTGAAAAAGTTAACAATTTTTCTCGCAATTAGGAAAGGCTACTTGACGAGCATCGATTATTTCTGCAGTCCTTGTGCCCATGCCATGCCCATCCGCCCAAAATATGCCTTTTTTCAACAAAATATTGCATTCTTTTATTATAAAAATAACATATTTATGTTATATAAAAAGTAACATGAAGTCTATCGGAAACGTCTAAATTTCGATAAAATTGTAACCATTTCTCATCTTTTAAAGTAGGTAAAACTTTTTACAAATGTGTTTCATACAGTCATGAGTTTATACCCCGAACCAAAGTAAAACAAATAAGCATAAATTAAAAAACAATTAAGATTAAAACGCCGAAATTAGTTTTCCAAAAGAAAGATTTTTATCTTTCATAGATTAAAGTCTAGTTGAAAATTCAGGTATGTCACTCATAGACTTGTTAATTTTTTAAAAATATTATTAGCGAGCGCGCGAGAACTTTTATTGAAAAATGGCGATTCAAATTGGAATGGAATGATAGTGGACAAATTTTCAAAATGATTCCTTTTTTCTCTTGACTATTTTTAATTTTTTGACTACAACAAGTTTCGTTTATTGTTTTTCAATCCTATTGCACATTTCAAAATGTTTTATAAATTTCACTTCTCATTATAAATTAAAGTAACGATAATTTTCGACTTAAAGTCTGACTTTGCCTTTGATAATATCGTTGTACAAAATCTGATCTAATGTTACATAAGTTTGTCGCTTTTCATCGAGGAAATAGATCGGATCTTCGGTTAAATTTATGTCGAAACCTTCTCGCTTCAATGCAACTTTTGAATATTTAAAAGTTCCCGTTAATTGCGCCTGTTTAACGACACGAACGAACAAAGGTATTGCATATTTTGGCAATTTTTTCTTCAATTTTAAATAAAAATCGCTCAAGTCAATATTGAGTTCATTTGCGATCACGACCATTCCTGCTCGTCCTTCCTTATTTGGTATTTTTACACCATAAACAATGCAATCAGGAATGTTTAGGATTTTACTGATTAGACCCTCCACTTCATTTGTGGACACATTTTCTCCCTTCCATCTAAATGTGTCGCCAACACGGTCTTTGAAGTAAACATAACCAAATTTGTCGATAGTCAGCAAATCGCCAGAAGCAAAGTAAGCGTCGCCTTTTTTCAAAACGTCATGTACAATTTTCTTCGAAGTTCCAATTTTATCAACATAGCCATCGAAAGTATTAATAGGATCTGCGGGCACAATTTTACCGAGCATCATGCCAATGTCACCAGGTTCGCAGGAGATACAGAAACCTTTACTATTGCGAATAATTTCTCCAGTTTCGGGATCGACTTTGACTAATGTTTTAGTAAATATTTTGTCGCGGATGAATTTCGGTAGTGAGACCGGAAAAAAACCGCACGCACCTTCTCTATTGTCAATATTGACTTTGAGAAAAATTTTTATTTTGAAAATTTTTATTGAAAAATGGTAAAAACAAACCTATGCTTGCATTCCCTTCAGTTGAACCATAGCATTCAAAAATAGATTCTATATGAAATCTTTCAACGAACGTTCTCCAAATTGTCGGCCTTAATCCAGCCCCAAACATTTTTCGTACAGTGTGAAGCTTGTCGGTTTCCTTCGGTGGCTGATCTAAAATATAACGACATACTTCGCCGATGTAACCCACATTCTTTGAATGTATTAAAGTTTCAGCTTTTTAAACAAGAAATACAAATGAAAATACCGTGCATTTGTACTTTAAACAATCTTCCCAAAAGTTCGACGCGGAAAATTTTCGACGAATGACAAGTGTTTGTCCAGTGATCAAAGTTGAACCGACACAAACTATTCCTCCGAGTGTGTGATACAAAGGCATCGCAATATAAGTTACATCGTTTTCATTCAATTTAAGCACCGTTTTTTTCAAGAAAGAAAACATAATGTATCTTGAATGTCTGATTATTGAAGCTTTCGGAAGACCTGTGGTGCCCGATGTGTAAACGTAACAAGCCACATCTAAAAATGTAAGAACGAATAAATAAATAAATGCTCCGCTTTAAAGAACTGTTTGAAAAAACCTGAGAAGTTACCACTGTGCTTTGATTTGACCAAGTCATCTCTTTGTTCTCTCATCTTTTCTTTGATATTCGAAGCATTTAAAGAACTGTTCTTCAAAGCTCCGTAACAATAAAGTGCAAGCTTTCGTTTTTCGCTCAACGATTGATATACTTCGCTTATTGCTGTGATCGAAGAAATTAAAAAATTAAATTGTACAGTTCGTTGAGCTCATACAAAAACTTTTTGTTTCAATTTTTATGAAAACGAGTTTCAATTTTTTATGATTTATGAAGTAAATCAAATTAAAATAAATTAAAACAGGTGTTGAAGGTAACTCATTTTTTAATCTGAATATCTACTTGCGTTGTTGGATAAATCAGTGATAAAAGCATTCAATTGTTGTTCAATTTTTAATTTTCTTTGAAATTTTGCAAGTAATTCTTTTTATTTCTCTAGTTGTTCGAAGAATTTAAGACAAATATGCTTTGTTTATATTTCAGAAAATCATTATATCAAAAATTACTTTCCTTTGAACAGATACAACAACTTTCTTTTTGAATAAATAGTGCAAACAAAATTAAATTAGTTACCTTCTTCAAACTCTGCATCGAAAATAACTGCTTTAGCTGGTATGCAAGATATACTATGTATCAATGAATCCAATCGCAGATTTTCATTTATGAAAGCGGTTACAACGCCAATTTTTGTCAATGCAAGAAAAATCATTGCGAACTCAGCTCGCGATGGCATGAACAGTGCCACTTCATCGCCTGCTTTCAATCCTTGCTCGCTAAAATAATTCGCTACTTGATTTGAAAATTGCTCAACGTGTTTGAAGGTCCACTTTCGATCGTCGCAAATCAGCGCAACTTTTTCCGGATGCTTTTTGTAATTTT
Source organism: Dinothrombium tinctorium (assembly GCA_003675995.1). Lineage (NCBI taxonomy): Eukaryota > Metazoa > Arthropoda > Arachnida > Trombidiformes > Trombidiidae > Dinothrombium > Dinothrombium tinctorium. The sequence continues at coordinate 5,918 of NCKU01004161.1, read as the reverse complement.
GTTCAAAGTATTTGCTTATGGTAAAGTTAAAATAATTCGATTTTAAAACGTAATATTTGAGAGCTAATAAGCAGTAAATTCCTCTGCAATCAATTAAACAGCAATCAAAAGTTAATTTAATTCTCATTTAGAACGTTTTAAATATGAAACATTTGTAACTTACTTTAAATCACGAGGAAGTGTATGGAAAAGAATATAGAAATAATCGAAAGCCGAATTCAAAAGTGAGGTGATAAAACTCATTTTGTCAAAAATGAAACTCGAAAAGTTTTGCGAAATTCAAATCATTTATATGTCGTAGTCGAAACTAAAATTCAAACTGACAATATGCTCACTTTATTTCTCATTATATTTATATTAAATATTTTTACTTATTACACAAATTTCTCTTTGCTTCATTTTTATTTTAAAAAATTATTTCCCGGATTTTTATTCACTTCCTTGAGAAAAATCTTTTTTTAACCGCAAAACTAGGAAATCCCATAGGCATGCCCCACCTTTATTTTCCGATTTTTCATTTTCATTTTTGACTTTATACTTATAAATGCCGTGTACGAAGCAAAGCAACAAATTTTTTTTTTGAAAGAATGTCTATTCGCAATAGCAAATTGATTGTTGAGCTTTTATTTAACAGCAAACAGTGCACTAGTTAAATAGTTTTCAATTTTTCGAAACTTATTTGTAGAATAATAACAAGATAAAATTTTGAAGTACTTTCGGTTAATACACAATATGAAAATGTGTTTAATGAGCTTGAAAAATAAACGAGATTAAAATTTGCAAAGACAAGCTTCCATACACTTTTCCTGTTCGATTTCTCTCATTTTTAAGGTTTACTTGACCAAAATCATTTTCATTGTAAGTATAAGCTGAACATATTCTACCATTTTATTGAATTATAAATCATTCATAAAAATAATCTTAATTTGAACAAAAATTTTGAACAAAAATTGAGCGAATTTTTGACAAATGACCTGTCAAATAATAAATTTCATTGGTCTATTCACTGACGGTCATTTGTATGTCGTATAAATATTGCGCTTTCTTTAAAATAAAATAATTTTAAAATTAATTTTTATAGATGCGGATTATTGTGTTGGTGTGGATCCGAAATTATCATCAAACGATTGAATTAAGCAAAATTGGCGCTTATATTGCAAATTGTAGTCAAATGTATTCAGCACCTGAAAGCATTGCAAAGAACGAAATAGGTGCTTTTGTATTTTGTGTCACTCGCCAAGATTCGGAGATATTTTCATCATATTCGGGTAAAGAGGATGATGGTTGCTGTGGCTGTGTTACATTTTGGATGAAGCGTGTTGTATACGCTCCAGATTACCGAGGAGATATAATTATTCGCGATTATGAGCATCAAGTAAACGCATTGGTTGTTTCCTGGATGTGTGGTATAAAAGAACAGGAAAATGAATTTGCAATCGGAATAGATAATATAAGTGACAAGAAGGAGCGCTTCCTCTTCGAAACTATGATGCATGGACAAGAAGAACGGTGGTTTAGAAAAGCAAAAGCATCTGATGCAGAACCGTTAAAGATAGAATATTCAACGCATACGATGAAGGTTGTGGTGAATGTATGTTCGACTAAAGATAAAAAATCGATCTTAATCATTGATTTTTGTCCAACTTTAGCGATTTAAATGAATTTTTTAAAAAAATTTTATACTTTGCCAGTTAATTGATTTTATTTTCTGTATATTCTTAATTTTCAAAATGATTAAAAAAAATTGATCACGATTATTCAATAGAATTTGCGATTTAATTAAAAGTTTATGAAAAAAAATATTTAAAAAATTCGCCGCCAAATCTTTAAAAAGAGATCAAATTTGAGAATGTAAGATAGTGAAAAATTCTTAAATTCGATTGAACGTTCACTTGATCTTAACCATTCACGTTGAATTCGGACGAGGATGTAAGACTCATAACTGTTTAGTAAAGTAAAATCATCATGCAAATATAACTGGGCATGAAACGTTACAATCCTTAAAACTTCGACTGCCTCAATAAATATTAAAATAGAAATCTGTAAAAAAATATTCCTCGTTTTACTTATTATCTCATTTGTTAATTTTTTTACAGAGGGAAAAGCTCAAAGTATCATTAACCGAAATATAAAATTTCAAATGTTGCAATAATGTTCTCTATGTTAATTTTCAGGATTAAAATATTGTGCAGCTCAGAGAATGTAAATTCCGATGTAGGAAATATCAATCATTTCGATAAATTTTCAATTTGAAAATTGATCATTGAAATTTCCAGTTGCAATAATTGTCGAAATGATTTTTTTTCACTCACAGTCGGACACAACAGTTCAGATAAAGTTAATTTGCTATCTTGGCAATTAAAATATGCTATCTTTTCGGTGTGTTTTCAATGATAAGATATCAAATAAATTTGTTCTTTTGTCCTCAAGAACTGGAATTTTAAATTGCTTATTTGTTAAACGGTGAAATGTTTTCAAATATAAGATAAAGCAAATAAACTAACAAAACTTTTTTTTTAATGAAAGCTCTATGAAAATCGAATTTAAGATGTCTCAAATTGAAAATCTTGAACCACGATTGACTCGAAATGGTGCACTCACCAATAGGACAATCGATGATATCGTTACTGAATGCGGTAAGCTTGTCATAAATAGTTTTATATTCAAAATTTTAAATCGTATTTTAACAGATGCAGAATGTTGCGCTGGCATTGAGATCATCAACAATCATCCATTCATTGAACTAAATTGTGTTCATCAATATATAGTAGGTGGTAAAATTTCAAAGTTTCCATTGCCAAATGTTCCTCCCAACACAATGAACGCTGTTTTATTTGAATCAACCGAAAAAGGACGCGGTTCAAGTGGAATGATTTTGTTCGAAATCAACTACTTAGTTACTTGCGAAACTGGCGAGAATGAGCGCATAAATGAGGGGCTGAAATTAGCTCTAGCATGGATCACTCCTGGACGTGGCTTTGATAATGAAATCGCAATGGCTATAGATGAGGATGTTACTTGTGGACAACAGTGGTTCGAATCTTTGATGTATGGAAGACTAGAATATTGGTTTAAAAGACAAACCGCTAGAGATCCTCCTATCTTTTTACAAAATTTGACAAATAATTCATTCTTCACATCCAGGGGTATTATGACAACCGGAAACAAATCAATCATCTTTATCACTTTCTCCTAAAAAAGTTTTTATGACAATGCGAGTTTTATAACAATTTTACTTCATTTAATGCTTTTTATTCACGATTCATCATTTTTTTTTTTTTACTTGAATGTTTATTTATGTGAAATAATTTTACATTCGACTCTGAAAAAAATTCTTTTAATAAGTACAAATTTCGTGTTTTATTTGCTTTTCATCTCACTTAACTAATAGAAAAGAGTGACAAAGTTATCAATATAAGTAAATTGATAAAAATTGACGACTTATTTAAAATTTAAACATAAGAATGTTATACGTGGATGAAATTATAATTTATGAAAAAAAAATTAAGAGAGAAAAACTACAAATTCATTGAATTGTTTTGATTCTTTTATAAATTCATTTGAAACTACAGTTCCGAGCGAAAGTTTTGTCACTTATAAAAAGGTGGTCAAAACTTTTTTCTGGTTTCTTTCTTTCTAGAGGAATAAAATTATTAATTTTTAACCACATTATTTTAAAATTAAATTGAAGCGAATGCCTAAGTGAATATCATTATTTCTAATTGAAAATAGCGTAAAACTTAACATGCAAAAAAATTATTTTTCAAAAATTTAAAACACAGACTCTTGTAAAATTAATATTAAAAATACTTTAAACATTTTTAGCTGAAATTATTTTAATTTTTCTTTTTAAATAGTTTCTATGATGAACGTTTAATTTTTTTTTTATTATTTTTTAGGAACTTATGAATACAGAAATTTGAAAATTTAAAAACAACGATAATCCTATGAGAGCGCATTTAATGCTTATGTTCTTTTGCAATATATTTTTCGGTACTTGAAGTATTCTTTATTTTAAATTTATTTTATGAAAATATTTTACAAATCTAGAAAAAAAAAACAAGTTTCGAAATGAAAATATTTTACTCATTCAATTAAACATTTCAATTTGAAAATTATTCATTGAAATTCCAGTTGAAATCAGCGCATTCCAACGCATGAAACGATTTCTTTCATTTTCATTCGGACACAACAGCATGGTTCAAATTAAATTGCTACCTCTGTAATTTAAACCAGTTTTCAATTAATTTTTGCTGATTAGATATCAAATTGCTTTGAAAGATTTTGTTGATTTATCCTCGGCAATTGATATTTTCATTGATTAATTGTTAAACGTCAAAATGTTTTAGAATATAAGCCAAATCAACTACGCTAACAAAACTATTTTTATTCAAAAGAATATCGAGTTTCAAAATGGCTCAAAGTGTACCTCCATCTCTAAATTTGATTGGAGTTGGCGCACTCTACAATAAGACAATCAACAAAATCGTCATGGAATGCGGTAAGCTTGTTTATTTTGCAATTCTGCTCATTCTGATTGTAATTTTAAGTTTCAGAATCTTGCGTTGGCATTGAGATTCGCAACAATCTTCAACTCACTGAACTTACTTATGATGACCATTATATTGAAAGCGGCAGTAGAATTTTTCGGTTTCCATTGCCAAATGTTACACCAATCACAAAAAACGCTATTCTGTTTGAATCAAATGAAAAAGGACACGGTCCAAGCGGCATGATTGTGTTCTTATTAAAGCGCTTACATTTGTCATACGAAGGCACGATTGAGCACAGCAGTGAGCGCGTGCGTTTTGCTCTAGCATGGGCTGTTCGTGGGGAAAGATATGAAAATGAAATCGCAATAGGTTTTGCTAATCAAATTCCTTGTAACCAGCTAACGTTCAGCACTATGATGCATGAATTAAGACAATATTGGTTTAAAAGAGTAACTGCAAGACAATCGCCTATCTTTTGTCAAAATTTTTCACTAAATTCACATTTTCAAGCCATGGGACGAATGAGTTCAGGAATTAAAGCAACTATAACAGTTGATTTATACTGAAATGCTTTTTAACCATTCGATTTTAAATGCTTCATTTCAATGCAATTTATTTTTGATTAATTGTTTTTTATTTGAATTTCCTAGACATACCTAGGAAAAGTGATTTAAATGTCGATTTTTAAATAAATCTTTTTATAAACTTGTCGAGGAAAATTTTTTCTTGTTTTTTTTTCATTGCTTAAAAATGCGTGCTACTTAAAAAAAAGCTCTCATTGCTATGGATGATATTTTTCGTGATTTTTTTTGACCAAAAATTCGTGATTATTTCGTGATAAAAATTAAAATTTAGCAGCATTTTCTACATATATAATTTCAGCAAGATTTTGTTAATTAAATGTTTGTAAATAGGTCATTGAAATATCAAGTTGCAATCATCGGCTGAAATGATTAATCTTATTTGTATTCGGACACAAAAGCTTGGTTTATACATTGAAGCGCTGTCTTTACGATTAAAAACACGTTTCTCAAGTTAATCTTACTCACAAGATAGCGAATTACAGTAAAGAAAGGAAAAATCCGGCATAACTCGTGGTTTGAATAAGAGGAAAACAAAGCGACTAACGAAGCTCACTCAACTGTTAGCGCAGCTTATAAAAGTGAAGAATGCCGCATTTTTCTTTTCTTAATTTTAATTTGAAAGAAGTGTCTTGTTGTCTTGTTCACAAAAATTGGAATAAAATTAATGAAGAAAAGCAAAGCATTAAAATATTTGCTAAAGTAAATCAACAAACAAAATAATTAGTATTTAAAGCAAAGCAAAACTAATTGAGATTCAAATTAAACAATGTCTCAATTTGTGAGTTCAGAGCCGCAATTGATTCGAATCGGAGCTCTCGCCGGTACTACTATCGACGACATC
>NCKU01004160.1:0-12967 GCA_003675995.1 Dinothrombium tinctorium | reverse complement strand
AATGAAGGAAAACAACATGTTATGTATTTCCATTAAGAAAAATAAATTTCAAATTTCAAATAAATCAAACATTTTTTGATAAGGTTTTTAATCATTTAGATTGATCTATGTTGAAATATTCAAAGTTAGACTAACGGACAAACAGAGTCGAGATGAACTCTTCTATTTTTAACTGTCACACTTCCTCCATAATTCTTTTTGTCAGCTTTTGAACAAATGTCCTCTGCTTATAGATTTTTTCATTAAAAGACTGTTCAAACGCAATCATGTAGCGCAAACATCATCATTGACTTTGATGTGAATGAGTGAGAAGAAAGTAATACGTCGCGACAAATTATGAGACGATATTCAAATGAAATTTATGCAGCATTTTCAAAAAAAGCAATTTGCTAAATTGGAGCAGCTTTGTTTTGTATTCACTCAAGCGAAATAAATTGTGTCGCAATGAAAATTCAGAAAGTACATTAGATTCGGTGCTAGATGCATGAAAAAAGCGATTAAAAATACGAATGGAATGAATATTTAAAAATGTTTCTTTCGCCGTTATCTTACTTTTTCAGCGAACATTAAAACGTTTGTACAGAAAAAGCATGGAATGCACAGATAAAACGATTTTTCTTTCTCTTTTTGTTCGTTGATTCAATTTTAAACATTGTTAATTTCATTTCAAACGTCACGAATCGCACTCTCTACTACTTTCGTTGCTGCAATCCAAAATTTGAGCAAATTTCATGTGCAAATAGCAAGCGCAATAAAACCTGAATTACTAAGTATCTGACTTTCTACTTTCTTTTTCGTTTTCTATCTTTCTACTTTCTTTTTGAAAAATTAAAGCGAATGCATAGAAACATGCAAAATTAAAAAAGATTTGAAATTGAAAAGTTCAACGTTTCGAAGAAAGCTATCTAAAACGAATTTTATCGATTTCAGCTGCCCGAAAAAGCAGCTTTGATTTGCGCTTAAATTACAATGTAAAAAAGAAAAACATACCGTTCGATCACCAAGTTGTCTTATTTTACAGTGAAGATGCGCTGTTTTTCCTAACTGCGACGTTACGTTTCGAACAATTTTATCATCGAAATAAGGCCTATATTTTGGGTCATCCCAGTATGAGTTTGGTCTTGACGGCGGTTCAAGCTTGGATCCTCCAAATCCACTGATCTTCGTGTCGTACTGATCAAAAGAGCCTGGAAATAAGCAAATTATCACTTTGAGTGAACGTCATTGCCAGCAAAAAGTTTCTTCGGTGTATTTATATTTTGAGGCGTAAAATTTTTAAAACTTTTTGTAAATTTCTTGAGAGAAAAATTTTAGAAAATATTTTCATTCAATAAACTAAAGAGCAAGATATTTATATCGGTAACGGATACAAATTTGACAACAACTGGATGAGCGCTGTACGTAAATGCTAAAATTGTATTGTTGCTCTGACGATTATTTCGGAATAAACCAAAACTATGTAGCTGGCATTGTTTAAATTTATAAATTATTTAATTTTTGTTTAATAAAAATTATATTAAAGCATTGAAAAGTGTGAAACATTGTGTTCTTAGATAAAGAGTGTAATTCAATATTGATTTATTGTAAAAATAAAGGGAGTCGATTACGATCGATTCTTTTCGAAATTGAGTTTTTGCTTCTAGCAACAAAACTTTCGAATTTATGATGATACATCATTTTGCTAATATTTAAACTGTGAAGATATGAGTGAAATCACTTTTTATTGTTTCTTGAAGATCTCAGGTTCAGGTTAATTATGAGCATATATAAATTAAAATAAGTTTTCAAGTGTAAGCCAGAATACGTATGTATCATCTTTCAAAAATTATTGATTGACGATAATATAATTAAAATAAAAAGAATTGTATATGGATTTATAAAATTTAAAAAATAAAATTCAGACATATGTAAGGAAGTAAAATCAACGAATTTTGCTCGAGTGAAAGATTAAAGAAAAAGAGGAACAATTGAATTGTCGTTTGCAAGAATATTTTGCTGAAAGGCAAAGATAACTGGCTAAACAAGTGTAACTCTTCTCACCAAATTTGCAAATATTTCTTTTCGTCATTGTTTGCCGAAACTTTTTCACAAGTTTCTTTTTCATGAGGCAGTTATCAGATACAACTTAAAGAAAAAAAGTTAATTAACAGCGTCATCGCCAATTGGGTTACAATGTTTAATCAATACTTCGCTTTTACACATAAACATTAGAATGTTTTTAATGAAACTCGGTTTTGAACGCACTGAAAAATACTCTGAACATGAGAGCAGAAACACTTTTTTGAGGACATAAACATGCAACCGTGTTCATCTGAAAGTGCTCACTGCACATTGTTTCGACGCTTCCGAATTCAAGCCACGCACTTTTACTCCTTTTTCGAAAATTTTGGCCCACACAAAAGCAAAATGCATAATGCATTTCACTCGTTTTATTTTCAAAATTGCATTCACAACTCGTGGATTACACGACCAGCAATGCTCGAGCAGCTTTTTATCTCGTTTCTTCTCTTCGTTTGCTTCCGAGAAACGAATGGAGCTTAAAACGAGAAGGAACAAAAAGATAGACACACACACACAAAAAGCATGAATAAACGAGCAAATTCGCTCTTTGTCTTCATTTTAGTTAAAACAGTTGTCATCGCTTTGCATGCATAAATCTTGCCGCATTATAAAAGGACACTCGTTTAAAAATGTAAAGCAAAGAAAATGTTCGTGAACACGAATTTGCAGTCGAATCTAAATGGAGTCACTTTTGTTTGAAGCGAGTGTTTCAAAGTGATTGCGATGAGCATCATTGTTACAATCATTACTTGCATCATCAACATCGTATCGGAAATCACTTTGCATCATAATTTAAAACCAGCGGCTTTGCAACGCATCGCTATGCGACGATGCGCTTACAGCCACTTTTAATGTTTTTTGTGGGGCTAAGTTTTGCTTTTGTCTAAGTTACAAATACAAGTTAGGGCATTGGTTTTTGTGTGTCACAGACAATGCCGAGCTATAAATTGGCAAAAAGATATTTTGTATTTTGAGACGAACGTTATCGTTAAGGAATCAAGAGCATCATTACTGTCCGAATTGTAATGAACAGAAAATGGATGTGCACAACTCTTTAATCATTTAAAGCCAACGCTGCAATTGTACGTAGCATAGATATAAATTAAAAAGAAGCAAGAATGTTCGGGTGCGATGTTGCGGTTAAAATGCTGCTCAAAAGCGCGTAGTTTCCGTAATCTTCTAGCGGGAAAATTTATAGCTTATATTAGCTCATATTTATTTATTTATTGATGGAGCCCCGAAACCGAATTACTCATCAAATTTGGGTGATCGTTTACACGTCACTTTACTGCGCTTTACCAATTTCCCACTTGAAAACAGTGAGCGACTTTTCCAATTTCCTCGACTTTTCTCATATTTCGGCGATTATGTTTAGACTCGTACGGTTTTATGTGCCGAAGCATTCTTTCGGTTTATTAAGCAGCATAAAGTCAACACATGGGCCCGGCTCGGGAATTGCGTTTGCTCGCCTTAAATTTACAATTAATACATTTGAAAGCAAAATTATGTTGCAAAGCTTGTTCCAAATCATTTGAAGTGAACTTAGAGTTGATAGCGCTTACTTGAGTTACATTTCGTTCTTTGCGTGTTCGAGCGAAAGAAAACGAAAAGAAGCCGCGAAAAAACAAAGCTATCTCTGCTTAAAATGACATCAAAAAAGCTTTCTTCCATTTTTGCAACTAAATTTCCCAAAAGACTCTAATTTGTCGCTGCTGGATTTAAGTTCGCTGCGAACGCTACCTTGTCGTTGGTTGCGTTCGCGAACAGAAACATCAACTTTTCAACTCTTTAATTATTGAAAAAAATATATTCTTCTTAACTGCATTATTCACACACTCAAAAGTTGTTTTTTATCCTTTAGTTTAGAGAAAGATTGCAGGCTTTTCTGTTTAATTTATAAGAACATGTTCAAAATTTTAATATCCTTTTGTGAAACTCGCAGCTTATCTCTTTTATTCTCCAGGCAAGAGGATTAAAAAAATTAAGTTTTGTTCTCAATCTAAAATCGATATTCGATAAAAAGTTCGCACAAAAACGCGGAAATGATTGAAACATGATAGAGGCAAAGAAAGTGTAAGAGTTTATATCGAAGGTGAAAACGGGATGAAAATGTAAATACCGAACCCGCCCGTAACCCATAAGCTAAATGGCTGTACGTCCCGTAAATCCCGTGTCCCGTGCACGCTGTATCTCCTAAATCCCGTACCCGTCAAAACCATTATCCCGTTAACTCTTCCCAGGAGTTTAATCCGTGATTCATAGAACTTTTTTAACCATAATAACCAGCATAAGTACAATTAAATAGAACTGTGTAAACCATTACCACAAACTTCATTCCCATCTCAATAAATTGTTATAAATTTTTTAAAAATGTCCATCCCATTACCAACTTGTTTCCACGTCATTCTTTACCGTTTCTTAACACTATGATTCTAATTTCTACTTTGCTGGTCAGAAAATTAAAGACCTTTGCTCTTGATCTGATTAAATTATCGATAAAATTTTGTTCTTTCTCGCAAATGATAACTTTCAGTATAATTTCTATTTTAGATAAATTCACACCACTCATAAATTATCGTACAAATACAAAAAATTTTTATTTATAAAGTTTCGGGAGATTTTTCATTTAAGATATATAAATATGAAGGCGTTTTACATTTCTCTGGACTAAGAACCCTTCTTCTATCGGTATTTTATCCGAAATTATTTAAAGGTAGTTACAGGTCAAACGGGTTAATACGGGTTTTACGGGTTAAGGTATTGATCCTACACCCGCCTGTTTCCCGTATGGGACGGAAAAAAATTGTAATTGATATTAATAAAGACCTTATTCGTTAGTGTAGTTATTCGTGTGCCTGCTTGAAGGCTTGCTACGCAGTAAGAATCAGAAGTGGCGACAGTACTTCCTTCTACGCGTCTTTTGCTGCTGCTTCTTTTGCTTTTCAGCAAACTCCGCATCGAATCCTTGCAAGATGGGTGGCACACCGACGATGTCGCTTCGACGCACCCAAGATCGTGCCCAGTGAGCCAAATAAAGGCATTGTCCCAGCCGATGACTGTAGAGGTGCTCGCTCACACGCAAACACTCAACACACTCCAACTTCTTGCTGCACGGGACTCGCTTTGCCGCGCTTCGACCATGTAGATGATAGCGCAAGTTTACAGCCGCGGAAATCGCTGCGCACACCTCTCAAACCGATACGGGTTTGCCGCTGGATCCTTGAGCTCAGGGTTCGGCACCACTAACCAGTGCTCGTCGTCGACGCTCTTCGAGCCGAGTGCCACACCACCATCAGTCTCTTCTTCTTCGTCATCATCGTCATCGCTCGCCGATTCCTTCGCTGCCTTGGCTTCGTCCTTTTTGTTGTCGTAGCAGAGTTGAACGGTTTTTCCCGTGTCCTGCTTCCACCTCTAAAATTGATGCAACATTTTCAAACTTTTCGTGCATAAAGAATTCAGACATATGTTTGTCTCGAAATAATAAGCTCAATTTTTAATATTTATTCGAAATATAGTGCTCATTATTTCTTTCGCGATTTTTTTCGCTTCGAGCATTAGTGATAATAGTTCTCTAAAGAGATTTAGAGATTAAAAGAATTAAATGCTTACTATTAAAATGCTTTTTTTTATTATTTCTCATGTAAAAAACGAGACATTTGGTGCGTGGTTTTTGAGGTTGGCGTTTGAAATTGTTTTTGAATTAAACAATAGACCACTGAAATTGAGTAGTTATGTATATTTTGATATGACCACAGACGCATGCATCATTCATTAATGACCATTATTGTGACACAATTGAACACCAAGTGTTTTGAATACCGATGCGATGCAAACAAAGTTTGACTCTGAATATGAAATTTTCGAATATGAACGTCGTCGTCCCAAACTCAACAATAACTAAACTTTGTAAATATATTAAACATGAAAATATTGGAATAATGGTTAATAATGGTGCAGTGCGTTAACACAGAAAAATAAAGAGCAAAACAAAAAATGAAAAATAAAATCGCGAAATCCATCGAGAAAAATATAAAAAATTCAGTCTTCGAACGATCTTGATTAAAATAAAAATTTAAACCTATAAATTTTGATTGTATTTCATTGCAATTTAAAAAAAAGTTTAGAATTATAATATAAATATTTCATATTTCTAATTTGATAGAATATAAGTAAATATAATCAAATACATGTCACCTAGAAAAAATTGACATTATTTATAAATTTAATTGAAACGCAAATAAAAAATATAAAACAAAATTTGTAAAAAATTCATATTTCATTTATCTAACCGAATAAACGCTTCTGATTTTTTCGAACTTTAAAGTTAAAAAAATTGTTCACTGTGAAAACAAATAGAGTTTACTAGAAAAGAATTTTTATTATCAAAGAAAAGTTAAAATATTTTTTGTCGACAAACAAATCGAAAAAAGAGCAAATAATAAATCTTTTTTCACAGATCTTAGCAAGATTCACGCGTCGAAACGATGAAATGAAAAATTTTTCATTTTGAAATAAAATTGATCAATAAATTTATATTAACGCATAAAGTAAATGATTTTTTCTTTATTTCAATAAAATGGATTTCTTTTCTCCCTTTAAAAATCGTTTATAAACTCTCGCAAAATAAATGACAAGCTATACGACTTGTCATCGCAATTAAGTTTCACAATCTTCGTCAGTAACAGTCTAATATTTTAGCATTAAGCTGTTAAATGTTCGCGCATTATGAAAATCGCTAGAACTTAAATTAAGCCAAAAATCGTGAGAAGTTTGTTTAAAGAGAACAAAGTAAATATTTTTGATCGCTGCGAAAATGACCGGCGATAATGTGAGCTTAAAGAATCGACAAGCTTTAAACTAAGCTTTGGTTTGAAAGTTCAACAAAGTGTATATTTAGACTTATAACTTCTTGTCGTTTATTATTCAGTTTACTGTGATTTAGTCTTGCACATAATTCTTGAAAACATGGAAAATTTTTTGACAGAATATAAAAAAGTATAAAAATGTATTAAGATAATACAAATTTCTGCTGGATTTTTTATGTAAATCTCAACATAAGGTTATAAAGTCTTAAATTACAATTCGAAAGCTTTAACGTCTATTTCAAAAGCGGTGATAATTTGTAAAATTACTCATGAAAACGAAACCATAAATTAAAAATTACAAACATGTCTTTCCGCTCAAAGATATTAACAAAATAAACATACGTAGAAAAGGCAAAAAAGAAAAAGATAAACAGTGGAGTAAAGGGTAAAAATCAAAAGCAAAAAGAGCTTCCTTTTCAAGAAGAGCAGAATGTTTTCGTGCTCACTGTTGGGAATAGAGCAAATTTCTTGTATCTGCTATTTCTGATACGTGTGAAAAGGATTCGAATGACTCACAATTTAAACGAAATGTTGCAATATAGAGATGTGTATACGATTCAATCAGAGCTAATTATCTTGGCGAACGAGAAAAGGCATTCGATCGCTGGGTTATTATTTGCGAGTAACAAATATACAGCGCATAATGACAGACACGAGAAAAAAGTTGAAATAAATTGTCACGAATCTGATTTCGTTGGAAATGACAGCCCGAAATCATGCTTCACTGCATAACACGGATCATGAATTCACTTTCGCGATGCCAATCGTATTCACGAATCAAAAGTTTGAAAAATATTCGTGACTTCATTTCATTTTTGTGAACTTCGCTCCAAGGATCCTTCGTTCTTAATGAAATCCTTTTCGTTCTTTTCTGGCTTTCACACGACATTCATAATTATTTTCTTCAAAATTATTATTTTCTTTGAAAAAGTATCAAAAAAGAATTTTCACGATTTTACTGCTGGGCTATATATTGACTTCGCTTATGAAAAGATGTCTTTCAACAATGTTTTTGACTCCTAAAATGTCTTTGTGAATCAGTAATTCTCTCATGTCGTTTTTAAAAATATTTATTTTTAAAACTTTGCTTGACAAGATTCGTTAAAAATTAAAATTTCGGTGCAAAAATGAATTATTATTACTTCAATGCATATAAATAAGTTCGTATTTGAATTATATTAAATTTTTGATTATTTTTCCATCTCATTGTTTAATTAAATATGAAGCGAAATATTTGCTCTGGGCTAAAAGAATAGTTTCATTTTTTGCCGTAAGAACTAATCAATAAATGCGATGATTTTAGAACAAAATTAATTTTTAGCATTTCTTCAAATTCTTTTATTAAATCTTATAAGAAAAATTCTTGTTCGAAACACAATCTGTGGAAAATCCAACTCTTTTGTTTTCTAAGCCGATAATCGACTTGCTAGCACCATTTTATGATTAAAAAGTCAAATTTTTGCTACTTTTCAAAAGTTCTAAGTTTTCAGTTAAATTTTTATAAATTTTCAATTTTTTATAAGAATTAGGCGAATTGATTTTGCAAAGTTTCAAGATGATATTGTGAGGTGTCTCCAGTGTGCTTATTTTCAAAATTTTTATTTAAAAAACTATTGAAAAAATGTTAATAAAGTCAAAAATCATTATATTTTCAAAGAATTTTTGATAATAGAATTATAAAAAGTAATCCATTATAAAGTCATTGTTAATGAAAATCATTTTTCATGAAAAAGAAATGATATTAGCTTTAAATTGTGCAAATTCGCTCTGAAAGGCACTTATAAAAATTTTTGAAATTTATCACGCAGCAAAAATTTCTCTTTTTGACCACGAATGAATTCCGGTTTTTTCGGTCCGTAAAATCGATAAAAAAGTTGGTTTATCAAAGATTGCGTGTTACAGTCAAAAAGGTTCGCTTTAAGTTATTAAACTTAATATTTGAATGAAGCAAAAACTAACTTCTTATTTCTAAATGATTCAAGACAACCTTTTCTTTAATGAGCATTGCAGTAGTGTCTTCAATGAAACTTTAACCTTAAAATTTTAGCATTGTGCAAAAGTGATTAATAAGAAAAGGTTGCCTTTTATTAATAAAATAATTTCGCTATTTAAAAAATGTGCTCAAAAAATGAATTTATATAGAAGTTTGATTCTCAAAATGCATAAAAATATGTTAAAGTAAAAATAAAAAAACAATTCAAAGTTTTGACAAAGAAATTCATTATTTTTCGTCATAGTTACAAATTGTGAAATTTCAGCTATTTCGAAACGTAATAAAAACTATGAAATCTGAATTTATTACGGTTAGAATTTCTATCTGCCAAAAATCGACCTCAACATGAAATTGCTTAGATCAGCATTTTCAACCACATGTTTAACGTTGTAAGCTGCAATTTCGAAGCTTCGGAATCATCCAAATGCATCAATGTTTAGTCAGTTCAACCGTAATTTACGTTAAAAACGATAACCGCGATAGGCAGAAACAGGCATTAATTAAAAAGAGTTACTGCAATGATTTATTTACAATGAGTTAACAACGATTAATTAAGCACAGCATAAGTTAATTAAAGCGATTTGGGTAAATGCTGAGCTGACCGTAGTTAATGCGATGTTCTGAATAACTAAAATTTTAAAATTATTACAAAAGTACACACTAACAAAGGGGCAGAAGTGAACGCTTTCTTCAATGCACGACGCAATGCTATGAATGCTTTTCTGCAATCAAAATGAAATAAAAATGCTCGCGAATGTAACAGTGTTAATATTTGACTATAAATTTAAAATAACAAAGTTTAAACTATTTGAATTTCGAATAAATTTTCATCGTGAATCAAGCATGCTTTTAGATAGCTTTGCTTTCCAAATTTGATGTTTACAGCAACTAATCAGATACATTTTAGTCAACAAAACAAGGTAAACACCGTTTTTTGACAGACACAAATTTCTATCGCCAAATTTTTTGCTTAATATGTCTTTCAAGCTTTAAATTCGAGAATAAAAACTTTAAGATTGTTGAAAAAGCAATTTCTATGTTTTATAATGTTAAAATTGCTTTTTGTCAATAAAGATAGATACGACTGACTGAGTTAAATTGAGATCTGAAATAAATTTGAAATTAAGCGATTTTGGACAATTGTTAATCTACTTTAAAATTTCTGTGTATTACGCGCATTCAACTTTTTATCAAATTCACATCCTTTCTTGTAAAACTTGCAGCTAAAATTTTTCCAAGTAATTTATTAAAGTTTTAAATGAAAAGCTTCATATTCTATGAATTTAAAACGAATTGTAAATATATGAAATTCCTTTTGTTCTAAAATACAACAGTGAGTAAGAGAAAAGCAGGTTTTTAATGTGTTAGATTCATCATTTAACGATTTGGTTAATTTAAGATGATGATTTTGAAATTATCTTTCTGTAAAGCGCACCTTTTTAGGGAATCTACACATTGCAAAAAAATTGATTTCAAGAGACCAAAAATTTCTTTTACGAAAACAGTGTTCAGATTTCGATATTTTAAAAAGACAAACATAAGATAAAGATGAGAGATGAAACAAATTGGCTATGCCCATTTGACATATGACAACATGTGTAAATGATAAACTGGTTAAAAAGCAAAAGGCATAATTTAAATTCAGAACTAGCAATGAAAAGGTTTTTTAAGCCTGAATTACCTACCATTTCATTCCATTCACAATTAAAAACGGTTTCTTGCTGTAGCATTTGTTTTAAACAATTTACAAATAATTTAAATATTTTCTGACTTATTTTGATATGATGTGAATATTTTAAAGCTTTAAATCTATAATCATTTGTATTTACATTTAAATTCAATTATTTAAAGCCATTTGTTATTTAAGGCAAACATTTTATTAAACTTTATTGCAAGAATTGGATTTTTTGTCATAAAAGAATGTAAAAGTACTAGTGAATTAATTTTAATGGAAATTTTGTAAAGAAGCAACAAGCTTTTTGGTGAATAAAAATTCAAGCTGTAAGCAACTTTGCATAATACTTAAAATTTAATTTGGTGCATTTTTTAAAAGAAACTGAAGACGATTAATGTTTGAAGATTTGCTTCAATTCAATATTTAAGTAAAGTTTTTTACTCAAAACTCTTTTCAAAAGTAATCCTCTTTGGAGTGAAAAGTATTGTTTGCTTTGCGAAGAGAATGAGGATTACCGAATGTCTTCTTTGAAAACAGATCTTTTTCGCAAAGAAATTCGCTGAGAGATTGACGAATGAAAAGATGTTTGACAGAATCGTTTGTTATACAATTTCGAAGAGCTAATTTTGACACGTCTTTCAGCTGCTATCTTTTGAATGATCTCGCACTGAAAACTGCATACACTAAAGTTACTCGGCACAAAAAACGCGCAAAGTATCAAGTTTACTTTTTTCACTTTTACTGCTTTTTAAAAGCGAATTGTTCATGTAATTTTAAGCCTCTTTCTCATTTTAGCAAGCAATGAAAGTTTTTTGTCGTTTTCAACAAAAAGCTCAACTTCTTAATTGATTTTAATAAATACTGCGCTTTAATCAAAAGTGAGCTAATTCTCAAATAATGCGGAAATCACTCGAGTTTAAACTAAATAAATGCAAGTTTTGAATGTTTTTGACATTTTAAACAAGAGCATTCAACTTTACATAAGTACTGAAAATGCAAAGTAATTCATTGAGGCGTAATATGTTAACATATTTAAAATGATATTTGCTTAAAATATCATTATGGCTAATTGCATGTCTAATAGCTCAATAATTGCTCAATGAAATAGCTCGTAGCTAGCAAGTGAATGAAAATCACGTAATTCCTTTAATTTCTTATTATGAGTGGTTTGACAAAAAATGGCAAAATTATATAATCAATATTTTGACAACAATAACATTTCCTATCTTAAATATCAGCAGAAAAAATAAAAACTAAGATTACTCATAATTTGATTATGTTTCATATTGTACATATATATTGTACCAATTTTTTATATTTGCTCAGAACTTTTACGTTTAAAACTTCATTGTGAGTGAGAAAAGAATCGAAATTTCTAATTTAAGATGAAGAAGCTTTCATACTTAAGTTTTTCAAAAATTAAAAATTTGCACCAGCAAATTAAGTAAGTTTCCAAATATAGCAATTGATCTTATCAATTGACCGAAACCATTACCAAACGGACACTCATTACTAGCGAAAGTAAGCTGCGATCGTAAGGTACGCGAATAACAATTACACATCTACATAAAAACAACGAATTTATTTAAAAACGAGCACGAGTTAACGTTAGAATAATCAGCACTAAAGAGCGGCTTAACATTACTACTTCAAACAACGACTCTAACAACTAAAGTCCCTCTACAAATGCATTACACTACAATATATACTATCGGTTTGTTAAGTTTACAAATGAGTGTTAGTATGAATTTCACAATTTGAACAGTTGATATGATATCGAACGCGAAATGTAAACTCGTATGAACAAATTATGACGGGTATAAAAATTCGCTTCACAACAAATCAATTATTTATTTTCTCTTTCACTCGAAATCAAATCATTGTTATGGATGCATAAATTGAGAAGGCACTATAAAACAAGAATAAAAATAAGCAGAAATAAGCAATTAAAATACGATTTACAATTATTATTATAAAGTGTGGATAAGAATAACAGCTTGTTTGGCGTTATAATAAATCACCACTGCGTCCACAACTATCTCAATTCTTTATTTAGCAGCTAAATCTTGCGTTAATGCATATTTTAACTACGCTCTCGCTGCTTGCGCTCAAAAGTAATTATTCTTCTATGATTTGACACAACAATCGTTTTAAAATCTAATTTAATAAGCTCATTTTTAAACAACACTCTTTCCTTTTATCAAAATATAAAGTATGAATTAGAGGTGTTAGCATAGGATTACCATGGGATCGCATAAATGGAACTGATTGGAATCGATAGACTATGAAAACGAATAGGAGTGGAAATAGATATTTAGTGATGAGATGGGAGTGGAATTCAGGCAGTGGAGAGAATAGCTGTCTAGGCCTTAA
>NCKU01004159.1:0-12967 GCA_003675995.1 Dinothrombium tinctorium | reverse complement strand
AAATTCGTTTTATTTTTTCAAAACTCACTTTACAAATGTGGAATTAATGTATGCAAATAACAAGTGATTTCAGTGTGACTTGTTTTGTTTTGTAAAAATATTTCACGAGTTATCGTTTGTTTGTAAAGGACAATTCTGAGCAATCATCAACCCTTTCCATTCTCTCCCATCGTTTTTCCGATGCCATCAACGGTAAGTTAAGAAATTATTTGCATTTTAAACATTCATCGCTTTTCATGTTATTTATAAAATGCTTTTCATGTTATTTTTAATTAAGAAACGCACCCTTAGCTTGCGTCTCTCCATCAATTATCGCTGCGACAAACTTTTTTTCCGAAACTGTACTTCAGTGAACAGTGTTCATACTGATCCTTAGAAGTTTATGCATTCGAGTTCGAGTGACGAAAACTCAACGAACAAAATTTTTTATTTTAAACAGTGTCAAGCCTTCATTTCACTTCATCTACGACAGTGTGAAAAGATGAAAAGTAAGCAGCGACATTTTGACTTCTCTATTTAAATAAATTTGAACATCTTGAATTATAAAAATTAATTTTTAAAAATTCACGTTAAATCTATTGTAACAAATTAATAAGCTCATTCTCATTTGCAAGAATAAAAGCTTAAAATATTTTTGTCAATCTAGGTAAAAAGATGATTTTAAAATTATTTTGATACTTTAAAAAAAAAATTATTTTCAAGAGGCTTTAAGATAGCAAAAATCTTCTTTATTTTTTGGAAAATGTGCTTATTAAGGCAAATCAAATAGGAAACTAACGATTTTAATCATTAAGCTCCTAGCAGAGAGTTTTTTATTTTCTTAGTTTTATTTATAAAACATTTTTTAATGATTTCCAAAAACAAAGAACAAAATTTTGTTTTTATACGAAACGCAAGAATGAAAATATCGACCATTAATAATCATTTTAGATTATATTTAGCTATGAAAATTCAAACTTGCATTTATTTAAGAGAGAGTTTTATATCACGTTAATTCTTTCTTTTACACAAAAGTATTCAACAATCAATTACTAAATTAAATGATGCTTGTCAATTCAGGCTCGAGTTAGACTATTCATAAAAAAAACTTAACACAAAAGTGAAAAATTTGAGATTAAAAGAAAAAGAGATTCAAAATTCACTCGATAATTTATTCAATGAAACAACAAATGAATAGATTTATTAAGAAAGATTGCATCGAACAATGTAAATGCTTATTGTTGGATAAACCCTTTCTTAATAAATTAATTCAATTATTGTTTCATTGAATAAATCATCGAGTGAATTTTAAATTCTTTCTTGCCAGTTTGGACCCATTGTACATAATGTTTGTTATCGTCTTGATTTTCTTCACGGACACCGTCGATGAATATTTTTATAATAAAAGGCAATTTCTTAAAAAAAGTCTCAATTTGGTGAGGAACAAATTATTTTATCAACAAAACCATGCTTTTGGCCGTATGAGTGAGTTTTCATTTAAAAACTTTGGCGAATAAATTAGTTCAAAAGGATTTTTTTCTTAAGTCGGTATTCGGAGTGAGAATTTGGCACTGCCGATTTTTACGTTTTAATTATCTACTTACTACCTTAATGTACTAACTTACGTTAATGTGAAATTAGTTCGAATATGGAAAGAGGGGATAATTAGAGACTATCAAGAGAACCTCGATAAGTTATGCTTTCGAGTGACTCGGTTAATTGAGAATCGTAACGGTGATTTCGGAAAATCCGGCGTCAAAATCCGTTTCGAAAACCGAGCTAAAAATAAGATGAACATTGAGCGATTTCAAATATTCGAGTTATTCGATGAAACATGTGTCGCGTTTTAATTCACACATCCTCTACATTCTTGGTCACGTTAAAATGTTATCCTGAAAATTCATGTTTTAAATGAAAAAGATAACATTTTAGTGTGGTCACGAGTGTATTTACTTATATACTTGCATATCATATTTGGCTGCATTAAAATATGTATTTACTATAGGAAAAATACTCAAGATTCAAGAAATTTTTGCTTTTTGCCAAAAATGAAACCAACGCTGCGTCAACAAAATGAAATGTATAAAAATTTAAATTTTTTAAAATCTTTTGAGTCTGAAAGTCGATTAAATGAGTTAAATTTTAAAAGAATAAACGAAAGATTAAAACGTTTTATGAACAATTTTAATCTTTAAAATTTAATTTAAAACTTTTTAGATTAAGCCTATTTTGTGGTGAAAATTATTCAGAGCATAAAAAAGTTTCACTTTATTTTGATTTATTTCTCTTTTACATAGAGCATCACACATTTTGCTGCAGAAAACTGTTCTCTATATTGCTTTTACTTGTCAAATTTTAGTATAAGACGAATGAAAAATAAAAATTGATTTAGCCATCGAAATTGTGACAGCGACCATTATTCATTAAATGCTTTGTTCCCTTTATGGTCGCGACCGATTTTGAAATTTTCATTCGTTACTTTGATTAACTAAAAAATTTTTTGTAGTAGACTCGAATAGATTCTTGAATTAACGTTATCTTCGTGGAAGATCATCGGATAATATCAAATTTTGTTTAAAGAAATCATAAAAACATTCGTGTCCAGCATTCGGTTGATTCAAAAAGCTTAGTTTCTTGTCTAGAATAGTGTTCAAAGATCATTCGTGCTTTAACATTTGCAGTAAAAACGCATCAAGGA
Organism: Dinothrombium tinctorium; assembly: GCA_003675995.1. Classification (NCBI taxonomy): domain Eukaryota; kingdom Metazoa; phylum Arthropoda; class Arachnida; order Trombidiformes; family Trombidiidae; genus Dinothrombium; species Dinothrombium tinctorium. The sequence goes on along the minus strand of NCKU01004159.1, from coordinate 10,290 downwards.
ACAGCAACTTATGACCGTCGAATTTTTTCTTTCTCGTGTAAAAGCTTTAAAAGTAACTTTGAAGTTTTCAAAGCTTAAAGATAGAGAGAAAGAAAAAATAAAATTTTCGCGAAAAGAGTAAACTTTTCCTGAATCCGAAATGAAAGCATTTTTTTGATATACTAAAGCAAATGTTATTAGATTTTCTCAGTATGTGACAGAAAGTGAAAAAAGATTTTCGATTGCGTTCAGTTTTGACATGACTTTGTTTTTCGAAGGCTGAAATTTGCATTAATATATTGTCTTTATAGATTATTCATAAAACGAATTCCTCTCATTGACGCTTCTTTGTGAAAAACAAACCAAATGCACTTTTTTCTAATAACAAAATAAGATCAATTTTCTCGCCTCGCTTTATTGCGTAGATGTTCATTATTACTGTTAGCATATAGAGCTAAAGCTCGAAATCATAATCCTTTTGAGAAAGTCATCTGTTTTCTTTTCTCAAAAAAAGTTTTCTACTCGGCTTCATATAACAAAGAGAAGATGAAATATGTTCTCCGAGCTCATTTTTGAGTGTCTTTTCACGAGTCTATCACTTGTTTTTTTGTCTTCAAAATTGTCAATTTTTCATTTCAATATGATGCAAAATGCGCGTATATAAAAAGGCAGAACAAAAAATTGTATTCAAGATTTTTGAAATCATCGTTCGCAATCGCATTATTCACTGCATTGTCATGCAGAGTTGTAAATCAAAACTTTTGATAAATTTCTTTGTTCGCAAAAAAATCATTTCATTATCATCATTTCATTTTTGCTCTCTCTCTCTCTCTCTCTCTCTCGCACTCTTTTCAAAGCATCTCTCAGCTCTTCATCGCAAAACATCGCTCGAAATAAAGTCGATTTAATTAAGAAACTACTCAGCGAATGTACCAACGCGATGTTTCGCGCAAAATAAAGACGGCGAAATAACAAAAAAGAATTTTTCTACTTTTCAAAAATGCTGAAATCGTCCTTTTAATAATCTGATTTCATAACCGAAAAATAAATTTCGTTTCTCGAAACGCTTACTTTTGTGTACATTTGAATGATGTTTGAATCAAAAGTCGAAATGAAAGACGAAAAAATTCAAAAGCATCAAAAATTGAATTCGCATATTTTTGAAACTTCTTTTGAGTCAGAGAAAAATGTTTTCCATTTCTTTAGATATCGAGCAACTAGCAAAAAAATTTTCTCATATAAACACTTACAGCGAGATAGACGATCGCATCGCTTGAATGTGATGATACGTGAATTGTATAAGTTTTACCATTTACTCCATATTCGGTTATGTCGAACGGCAATCCGATGGGTAAGAGATGACAAATTAACGAGTTCCTATGGAAAATAAAAAACAAGAAAAACTTTTTCACTTAATATAATGGAAGTGGCAGTGTTCACTTCTGATAAACACACTTTGATTATATGAACTTATTGTAACAAATGATACTTTGCTTCTCATAAAGAAACGATCGCAAACTGACAAACGTAAACAAAAGAAATTGTGAATAAGAAACATCAACTCCATTATTCGCAACGCTTTTCTTCATCTTCCCTAAATCTTTGTTTCATTTTTCATTGCGAAATGCTTGTTCCCAAAGCGAAAAAAGATTTAAAATATTTACCGAACAACGAGTTTTTTTTAACTTGTTTCAAGCTTAAACTTTCTAATTTTTTTCATTGCTTTTAAATAACAATTTCTCTTTTCAAAGAGAAGAGAAAACAAAATTGTGCAGCGGTTACAGAGCTCATTTCGAAATCCCCGATGCCTTATTTCGCAGAAAGGAGACGAGGACGAAGCTTTTACAATAGTTCACACATTTATTGCCTCTATAAATAAAAGTCAAACATTGCGCTTAAAACATTTTTCTTCGCGCAAAAACTGATCAAAGCGCATTTTTGCATCAAAAGCGATAAACTTTTGCTCAACTTTCTTCGCAGGTTCAAACGCGACATTTCATGAAAGCAACAAATAGCTAAAATGATGCGAATGGTGGAAGATTTGGTAAATTTAAGCTTCTGCAAAGAGAAATGCAATTACATAAACTCGAAATGAGATTTTAAGAGGAGCACTTTTCTAGTTAAAATTATAGCAAAAAGATCAATCGCTCTATTTGATCAGATCGAATGCTTCGAACAACTAATCCAAAACGAAAATTCACATGAACAGTTAAAGTCAAAAATGGCGAAATTAGCTGTTTGGTACTTTCACAGCATTTTCGGCTGCGCGTATCTGCAATTTAAAACTTTATCGACATTTGCATACATTTAAAAAGTTTATTAAAAAATTAAAAAACTGAATTTTTATACAAGTTAAAAGTTTAGTTTGAATAAAACTAGAATTAAAGTTCTTTTTAAAGACCGAGTTAAATAAAATACCGTCAAAATGATATGAGCGTAAGAGTTTCGAACCGTGAGCGTGTTATTTGCAGGCAGAGTGCTCTAATCACTAGGATATTGAGGATTTATGCACTTTAATGCTCGAATTTGAGATGCGATGATCGCGTACTCAACAAAACTCGCTAGAGTTGCTCACCATTATTCATTTAACATTTTTTGATAGTGATAAAGCTTCAAATCGCGAAAAGACTCAATTGTTTAACAAGCACTTGTTATGTATAAACATTTTCAGCATCCACTTTTCTTACGTTCACTGTAATTTCTTTGAGCTTTCGTATGATATCGAAGATCTTAATACTACAAAATTATTTTTTATTTGCTTCTTATTTACACAAAACGTTTTTTTTATCATTTATCATTTATTTTAAATTTGAGTTTAAGAAATGTGAGGATGTGGCTTTGCTCAAAACCTGTTGATAATTTAAGCTTACGATTGCGAACTGCAAATTTCCTCTTTGTTCAGCTTTTGGTCACAAAAGAATTAAAAAATATTTTAATAACTTTACTAAAATCGATAAAAGAGTAAAAGATAAATTTAGGAAAACAATAAAATCAATTTATGATAGTGATAACAATGAGTTAATGAAATTTGGTAAAAGATGAAGTATGAAATTATTTTGACCTGACGATTTAAACTTTAAACTTTTCTCAAAAATATGAGCTAAACTTTGTTCACTTATACTTTGTAAGTTGGCATTTATGTCAAGATAAAATTCTCTCCTCTTCGCTGAGGTGTCATAAATTCGCTGATATCTGATATACACAAAACTTGCTTTCAGCTTTTTGGAATTTCAATTATCTCCACACGGAGAAGCCGAGAAGTTAGTTCCGGGTATGAGCTACTTAATGCTCAATTAATTAACTATTTAATTGGTTTTCTGCTAGAACTTATAAGCTTTACTTATTCACACTTTAAATTACACAGCTCTTTCTATTGAAAAATTCATTTACTCCTTTCGATTACATTTCTTAAGCGGATTGCTAAAGTTTGCAGCATTTACTCGATGTGCTTGTGTTACTGTTTAGCTTTGATTCTAATTTCGAGAGAAGCAGCAAGTGGAAATCGAGTCACTATGCTTTAAGTCATGATTATACGACCTTTTAACATCTATACAAACGATTTAAAAAATTCCGTCTCTGAAAGTAATTTATTTCAATTTGCCGATGATAGTTCATGTGCGAAATTAATTTATAATGAAAATGATATCGAAATGATGCAATCTGATCTTGATAAAATAGCAAAGTGGTGTGAAGAAAAAGATTTTAAATTAAATGTCGAAAAGACTAAACATTTGAGAATTTTATTTAAAGACATAAATCTCCCTGCATACAAAGTTAAAAATGTTGATGTTGAACAAGTTAGTGTCCATAAACATTTAGGAATTATCTTGGACGAAAAATTATGTTTTAATTTACATGTTGACGCTCATATATTGAAAGCCAATAAAAAATGGGGCTTAATAAAAATGATTTGCAAAAATATCGATTCAAAAATTTTAATTCAAATGTACAAAACATATATTCTCCCTGTTCTTGAATTTGGAAATATTTGTATCAATTTTTCTAAAACCCAAAGCGAAAGAATCGAAAAATTTCAAAAGAAAGTTACAAAATTTATTTGTTTTAATCTTGGATTGTATAATTTAATATACAATGAAAGACTTAAAGTCTTGAAACTTAAATCTTTAGGAGTAAGGCGTTGTTTGAAAATATTAAAATTCATTCACAAAATAAAAATCAAATCAAATGAGGTACCATTTAGATGGCATAATCTGCTAATTTTCAAAGATTGCGGAAGAACAGGTTGTAAAGCATTAACAATTTATAGCAGGATAAAGTTCTGTGATAAAAATTTTTTGTTTTCGGATCTAGAATTTTTAATGAATTACCACTGAATGTGAGGAATGAAAGCAATCATAAAAAATTCTTGAAAATGTGTAACGACTTTTATAGCCTCTAATTTTTTCATTATCTGTATTTCTTGAATTTTTTAAATCTTTGATTTTAAAATTTTAAATTTCATTTTCATAAGAATTTTTTAAATTCTCGACTGTTAATTTTTCAAAAATTTTCATTGTTTAACTCATTTCTATTTGTAAATTCATTTGTAAATTTGTCATTTGTCAAAATTCATTTTTAAGATATGTGTAAATTTCACAATATCTTGAACAAATTGTTCGAAATAAATTTGATTGATTGATTGATTGATTTTGCGCTTAATTGACTTCATTTTCTCTACTCATTTGATTTCAAACACTACACTTGAATCTTATAGAAATGATTAAATCTCAGTTCGACGTCTGAAACAAAAAAAAGAGAAAAATGAGTGAGAAGTAAACTTTGTAAACGAGCTTAGACCATTAAAAGTTGGTTTTACTTTCATTACTTTGCACAAAAATAATTTAAAAAATCACAAATTAAACTTTGAGATATTTCAAAGGTTTTCTTAATCTCAATATTTTCCTACTAATATCTTTAATGTGGTTTTTTAATTATCCCTTAACCATATTTATGCTATAAAACTCTTTATTTAAGATAATATTACACAGTTGTCATTGATTATGCATGTCGTAAAAGAGTAAAGTTATACATTCTTGACTTTGTTGTTTTTACTGAGCAACACCAAGCCTGCAAAGAAAATATAACATATGAATTTGTTTGTATTTCACTTAAAAATTAATTCGACATTTAAATTGATCCCAGGAGGCACTTAACATCAAATTCGCATCGCGAAATGACTTAAATGGCTTAAAGTTTTAAAATTTCAAATTTTCAAATTCAGTTATAATAATAAATTAAATATATTACTCACTTTAATTTATCTTGCTTAACTGGTCTCAAAATTTAAAAAAAAACCTGTCAAATCTAAAAACCGGTCAGAAAAGCAAATTCTGTGTAGAATATTTCTGCTTTTCTCTAATTTTAACATTTTATAAAGCATACATTTAAAGTAAACTTGTTAAAAATGTTTGGTTGCACTTTTTCAATTGAAGTTAAAATGAGAAGATTCAATTCACAGCGGCAATAAATTTAGTGTTTGTTTTTAGAGGATAAAAAATTGACGCATTTTGTACAACAAATATGCTTGAAAATTCAATTTAACTTATTTTATTTCACGAATAGCGGAAATAAATGCGTTTAATATAAAAACAAAGTAAAAATTTAAAAACACATTTTGCTCTTGTTACATTTTTTCAACCCCTTGAACATCAGTATTGAATTTCTTATTTTCACGAGATTTACTTTATGAATGTTTGTCTATATACATAAACGAAGAATTTTTGATTAACTTTTGGCTAAGACAATCAAAAAGCTTGTTGCCCAAAAACAGTGAATTAACTTTGCGTTTTCGCCCCAAAGCGAACTTCACTGCCGAGCATATTATCACGACATTAAAGATTATCATCGCTTATAAAAATTTTTGGCAAAAGAATATCGCACCACTTTATTTAGTTCGATCCTACTCCAAACGCTGCTTTTCCTTACGCATTTATTTCATTTTATAGACGAAGAAATTAACTGCTGAATAAATCTTTTTTTAAAAAATGCAAATAATTAATTTGTCTGCAAATGCGCGTTGAAATCTTTAGCGAACTGCATTTTAGTTCAAATGATTTCGTTACTTCTTTTGTTTTTCTCATTCTTTGTGAAACAAAGCAAATGTATATACAGCGTGTTTCACTCATTTTCATTACTTTTGACTTGATTATTTTTATTGCTTTCACTCTGTTGCTAGGTTTCACTTCTTCGAGTTTCGTGCATTAAGCAATTAAGCGAACGAAGTAGGAACACAAGTCAAATTCTCGCGAATTTTAATGCGAAAAAATTGTAATAAGATTTCTATAGAAAAAACTGTTTGCATATTTTAAAAGTGATTAGAATAAAAAAAAGTTTCTCTTCGCCTAACTTTTGCATCAATCCTCAAGGCAAATGTAAATTACTTTCATCGAATGCAGATAAAGTTTCAAGGAAGCAGTTTGACTGTGAAGCATGAAAGCGAGTTTTATTACTTTGAATCATTAATTAATTGAATGGACAATTGATTGATGCTTTTAAGCGAATTTTAATTTCAAATACGCTTTGAAAAGCATGAACATGAAAAGTGTTTTAATGTGAAGCAAATTGTGAAAATGTATAAAATTCTAGATTACAAAGCATTTTCACAATTTGAAAGTCAATGAAAACAAAGCTAACACATCGAAAAATATCATTTCGAGAATAGAGCTGACGAAATGAATTTTATTTCTATACTAAACAACATTGTTGAAACAATACTTTATCGTCAAATGACTAAATGAATTTAGTAAAAAAGTAGACATTTTCGCAATTAATTCGGTGCTTAATCTTTGAATTTTTTGTGCTTTGAAATTCTTCGAATAATGATGTTTGTTGTTGTCGCGTTACGATTCTTAATGTAAACATTGAATTAAGTTAATCTGAAATATTAATTTTCTAAGCCATTTGAACAATTTTATCGTAATTCACTTCATAAGTTGCTTGAGAAAACTTTTTCGGATTATGCTCATGTTTCTATGCTCCGATTCATGAACAAATGTAGCTTTAATTTTAATAAAAAATAAAATCAAATTTGGTAAGCTATCGATCAAGTTGAAGCGCTTGAGTACTCGTTTCGTGTTTCTATTTAAGCTACACGATCGAAAATTCACGCAAAGTGAATGAATGAGAATAAAATTTTATCACAATGCTAAATACTCGAATCCATTTGAAGTGAATATTTTGAATCTGTTTTCTAAAATGAAGAAGTAAAAGTGTGATTAATTTGAAGCTTTTTTAAAAATTCACATGAGCTTCAATTTGTTTTTCATTTTCTTTTTTTCGCAACTGTCATTATATAATTCTTGTCTATTAATCATAAAAATTCAAAATCAATAAAATTTTTTACATTTTTGTTGCTTTGCTTCACCATAAGTTTTCATTTTTCGTGCGCTTAACTTGAAAGTAAAAATATTTCGCGAAGCTTTAAGTTTAATTAACTGCTTTTTGAAACAGAAGCGCACAGCATCAACCTATAAAATGAATGCTTTTCTTCCTTTCTTAAGCTTTTTTTTTCGCTCAACTTTCTCTTTGAAAATCGAATCCGAGAAAGAGAAAAGTTAAATTTGCTACTTTCACTTCTTAAGTAGAGTTTTTTATTGGGAAAGTTTTTTCAATGGAAAGAATCCGTAAATAAAAGGATGCGTTTAATTTGATTTCGCGTTTTCTCTATTTGCAGTTTTCGATAATTTTCTTTCACAATTGGCTTGTATATTGGCTTTCTTGTTTGGAGTAGTGTGTAGATAAAAATATTTTTTACTTTTCGCACTGTTTTCACGCTAAAAGCTAAGAAGCGAACGAATTGAGAGGAGAAAAATGTTTGAAAAAGACTTGAGTGCAAAAGTGAATTTCAATGATGAATTTTCGGCCCTCATCATTGAATCTACAAGTCTTCACCGGGCTTTCATTTGAATGCAAATAATTTTTTTTTATGAATAATTTTAGCATTTTGTTACACAAATGTTGCACTTGTTCGATGCAGCCAAAAGAGGCGTTTTTGCTTTCTAACTGTTTAGTGAGATTTACTTTCCTAAAGTCAATATAAGATATTCATATGATAATATCTAGGATAATAGGGCAAATATTAACTTAGAAAAGTGCGATCTCATCCGACCAACTTTATTAAACTGGTTTCACTTCAATATCTTCATTGACATAGGAAAGTTTCAACATTTGACTAAAGATAATTAGCATCTTAATTCACTTGAGAATAATTTTCACATAGGCTTCATAAATAAAATATTTCCTTTCTGAATATTTATTTTTGCGGAAGATCTGCATAAATGGCAACAATCGCTTTTATTTCATTGCAATGTAAATAAACAAAAAAACTTATGAAAAAAAATTAAGAAATTAATTGGGTTTCTTAATAAGCAATTCTAAAGACGGTTTACCTTATTTAAACAGATAAAAAACAAATTAAGTAATTACCTCAATTAAGCATAATTAGTTTGGGATAAGAAAATCAATAAACGCATAAAATGTTTCATTCATGTTGAAAATGATATCGACAAAACGAATTCCAAACTTACTTTGAAATAATGCAAATAAAAAACATTTTTGTAAAGAAGTTACAATCGAATGAGCAAAAAATAGAATCGCAAAGAATGCAGATGCAATTTCAAAACAAATTGAACTGCTTACCGATAACGTTTCTCTCTGCAATCGATTTCTTTATGATTGTTGAGGATAAACATTTCGCGCGTTTCTTTGCAAAAATAGGCCGAATATTTGCAACAAAATTTCACCGAGTTCTGAAGCGAGCAAAAAACAGTTCTAACATTAAACAGTGAGTTTATAAACGCGGGCAAACTCAATATAGAAAAGAATTTGGCGCAAACAGCGCGTGTATACAGACAAACGCAGAGAGAAAGATAGCGGGAGAAAGAAACTCTTTGTGAAGTATTGATCATCTTCGTTGGATGCCTTTTATTAAAAATATTCGAATTTCGTTTATTTATTAATATTCCGATATTAACAAAAGTAGAGAGAAAAGGAAAAATGAATTTATTTTTTCGCTTATACACATACGATGTTACTTTTACAAATGATCATACAAAATACAAAAATACTTTCCTTCTTGAAAAACTCTTATTCAAAAATGAATTTCAGAATTTTAGTTTTATCTCGGTGAAAATGCTTTTAAAACGAGTTGCGATGAGCATGTTAAAAATTGTTTTTTTGTACAAGAGATCAAGTTTAGCTTTCTGTAATTAATGTTCTCTAACGAATTGCGATGGTAAACGAAGAGAAATCGCATTATTTGTTCTCAGTGCATCCAATCAAATCTGTTGTCATTCGATTTTGAGCATTATTGTTGAAAAATGAGTTTATCTCGCTGCTGTCTAATGCATTATTTATCCAAGCGCCAATGGAAAAAGTTCGCTGCTCATCATTGTGTTGCAAGCATTTTATTTAGCCGTGCCACTTCTTGTTTTCGACTTACTCGAATTTACTTTAACGAACTTTAATGAACTTTTCTTCGGCTATAACAGTGTTCTTTACTTGATTTTTGCTTTTTCTTAGAACAAAAAATTAAAAAAATAGTTTTTGGAGAGAAGTAAAGCTAAAAAGAGCGACTAAATCGCAATAAAATATTGAACTACGCTATTAAACAAATGAAGCATTGACATTATAATTTCTACTTTCTTTCATTATCATTTCTAATTTTCTTTAAAAGTGATACAAAATTTGGTATTTATTGCAAGCTTTTACAGTCGAACAAAAATGAAAACACATGTCAAACACTTCAAAGAAATACAGTTTCGGAAAGAAAATTTGTCCCGAATCGATCATTTAATATCTTATCACACTGAAATGCATCGCTTTTGAGCAGAGTTCGCGACAAAATTAAAAGCGTTTAAAAGTAAAATCAAGCACAGTTATCAATTTTGTTTAAACAAACATGTTTCAGTATTTTCGAATAAAGGTGAATAGCAAAATGTGTTTTTAAGTGAATGAAGAATAGTTTTCATTTTTTTTTCATGTGACGATTTTATTACAGTGAAATAGATTGCTTTTGTGTTGGCTATAACAAAAGAATTTAGAAAGAGTTCTTAAATAAATGATTTTTAAAAATGTCGAAAGCAAAATTAACACTTCAACATTATTCTAACTTTGATTGTTTGGAAATGTAGAAAGTCAACAGATTCATTATTGCCTCAGAAAATGTGTTGCCGCCATGTTTATTGTTTCATCGCCGTTCGAACTGTGATTAGCTAATTGAAAACAGTTTTTCGTGCTTTCTTTTCACATTTAAAAGCAATTGCAAGCAGTTGAATTTCGACGCAAAGTGAAATGTTCATTTATTTATAAAAA
>NCKU01004158.1:0-12968 GCA_003675995.1 Dinothrombium tinctorium | reverse complement strand
ATTGAAAAACCTGAAGAAACTGTTACATTCAAAAAGAAACCAAAGAAGGTAAAAGAAGATGAAGCAGAAACAACATTCACAATAACCAAGAAACAAGAGGAGGTTGTTGAAAGCGTTTCTTTAGATGTAACTGTAACAAAAGAAATTGAAGTAGAAGAAAGTGTCTTGCCTAAGGAGAAGGAAATTGAAAAACCTGAAGAAACTGTTACATTCAAAAAGAAACCAAAGAAGGTAAAAGAAGATGAAGCAGAGACAACATTCATAATGAAAAAGAAACCAGAACAAGAAGAAATTGTTCCAAGTGTTTCTTTAGATGTAACGATCGAAAAAGAAGTTGAGAGAGAAGAAGGTGTTCTGCCTGATGAGAAGGAAGTTGAGAAACCTGAAGAAACTGTTACATTCAAAAAGAAAACAAAGAAGGTAAAAGAGGAAGAAGCTGAAACCTCATTCACCTTAACTAAAAAACCAGAAGAAGAGATCGTGCCAAGTGTTTCACTGGATATAACTATCGCGAAAGAGTTTGAAAGTGACGAAAGTCTCCTCTCTCCCGAGATAGAAATTTTAACAGAGGTCGAGGTGAGTCTTAATCTGTTCTCACTTTTGAAACCTAACATTTTGTCATCCTTAAGGTCGATGAATATTACGCTAAATACAATTATAACGCATGTCGGTCCAACGAATTATCGCTTCGTGAGGGCGACAAGGTTTATATACTCAGGCGAAAGAATGATGAATGGTGGTTGGTGCGCAAACATGAAACAAAAGAAAAAGGTTATGTTCCTTCTCGTGTTCTCGTTCATCAAACGTCCTATACACACATTTTGGACGAAAAAGAAATTGAAGTCGTCGAGGTTGACGATAAACAACTAGTTGAAGAAAGCAAAAGTATTAAACTAAGCAAACGATTAAGTTTGAAAAGTGAAACCGAGGAGCGTTTTGAAGAATACATTGTAAAATCAAGTTACACCGCCAAATCTGAAAGTGAGATCTCAGTCAATGAGGGTGAAAAAGTTCTTGTAATAGAGAAACAAACAAATGAATATTGGTTTGTTCGAAGGAGTGTAAAAAAACAGGAAGGATTGATTCCAAAAAGTATTCTCTTCGAAAGCGAAGCACGCAAACGAAGTAAACGTATGTTAATCATTGCGACTTCTTTTTTGATAATGTTTTTTGTTTTAGAAACAGAATTTGAGGGTGAATTAGTAGCTCCAAAATTCATCGAAAAGATAAAATCAATTACTGTGCAAGATGGACAGTCTGTGACATTTACATGCAAACTTATCGGCAATCCACAACCGCAAGTTACTTGGTATCATAAAACTAGTTTTATAACGGAAAGTGAGAATATAAAAATTACTTACGAAGAAAACACTTGCTCGTTGACATTCCTTGAAACGTTTCCCGAAGACAGTGGTACGTATAGCGTTGTTGCGAAAAACATCGCTGGTTTTGCGACATCCTCCGCCGAACTAATTGTTGAAGGTATTTATATTTTGCTTCCTTCATTTCAAGTAGAGTTCTAATGATATTCGCTCGAAGGTCCACCTTCGGATCCTGCACTTGCTATGAGTTTTACTGAAGAGGCAATGGATGCTTCAGTCACATGTGATACAGCGACTACATCTTGGATGCGAGAAGAAAATGTTGATCCTGTTGTGAGAAGTTACACCAAACACATATTGTACTACAGAACCGAATACTTCTTCCGTATCCGCTATCGAGCGGAAAAAGATTCAAAACTTTCGAAGCTGCTTAGCAAAAGAAAGTAAAATCAAGTTTACTGTTTGTTGGCACTTACTTTTTATTTGACTATTTGTAAAGAAACGACATGTAAATGTTTGTAACAATTCGACAAGTTTAAAACAAATTCTATTGCTGTTTGCCTGCAACTAAATTAAATAAAGTGCATTACAACGCTCTTATCGCTGTCTTTCACTTTCGATTAAAATAGAAAAAGAATGTAGCGATTTTCAATTGAGTAACAGCTCACGGATTGCTTGTTTAATGTTTTCCAATGAGCGATGCAAGTTTTATTCATTTGATTGAGAAAATGATTACAAGAACATTCTTGAGTACATACTTGAACTGTGTTTATAAACACTTTTATCGCATTTTCAATTCTGTTTATATTTGAATATAATAATGAACTGTGGACGAATTCAATGATGAGTATTTAATAAATGCATAAGAAATCAACCACCTTATAAATCCATTGCAAACGACTTCGAGATTAGCTCCATTTTATCCAAAATAGCAAAGGAAAGATCTTTGATCATTTTATTTTCGCTCTCATTTTGGCTTATAATATCTTCGATTTGTGCCCACAAACTAAAGTTACTACTCCAGATAAGTGTATCTTCCTTTGCCAATTTTAGAACATTTTCAATGGTTTTATAAGTGAAGAAAACGAAGTCGACACTTGCGTTTTTACTCACATCAATTAATGTGGGCAATACTGTGGATTTTACGCACAACTTCATCTCTTCTATATTGCAATTAAATGTAATTACAGATAGAATTCTAGCCAGTTCTTCTTGAGTTTTGAAATCGCCGAATATAAGACACTCACTCAAAGAATTGAAAAAATGTTCAGAAATGCATTGTTTGACGTTTTTGCTAGCAACTAAATAATTGAGTGCAAGCAGACTTCTTTCACGAAGACGCTCCTCGCAGCTATAAAGAAAATTTTGGAGAGCGAGGTGAAAGTTATTCTTGATTAAGACTTCGCTAATATCAAATTCACCATTAAGCTTAGTTAGTAAATCAGTAATAATTTCCATGCTTTTGACCGATATAAGATTATTGGCGTCATTAATAAAATGAACAATTCGTTCGACCATTTCGCTTTCGATAAAGAAACGTTTAATTTCTTCACTGTTAGCGATTTGTAAAACATTGTTCATTGTATACAAACTCGACATTAACAACGTTTTTTCTGCATTTCCCGTAATAAAATTGCAAATATCCAAAAAATGAGATGAATAAAATTCTTTGATTAAATATTTGAAGTGATCGTTTAAAGATGTGTCGAAGATACGATTGATACACCAAAGAATGATGCATAAGCAATCTTTATCGTTGAATTTCTTGGCTAAACGGTACTGTTCAAACAATGCCTGAATTTGATCCATCTCAATAATGCTGTTAAGGTGCAGAGTTTTGCCGAAGACAAATGCGAGACTAATTGATGTGTTTAGAGTAACAAGCTTAATGTGTTTATATTCATTCAAAAATGAAAATAAAACTTTGCAATATCCGAGTTTAGATGCTTCTAGAAGCTGATATTCATTCATCTGCGAGAACACTAAAGCGAGAATAGCAAGTGATAAGACGATACTTTCGTTGGTTTTACTTGATAACAAGCGAGTGAGATACATATAATAAGTGTTGAAAAATTTCAATTCGAAAAGAATTTCAACATTGAACGTATCGATTCTTATCACTTTTTCGCCTCTAATCATTTCTTGAACACTCAACAACACGAAAGACTCAGAAACTATATTGTTGTTAACTGAGCCGCTATTTAAAGCCGATTGAAGAGTTTGCAAACACTTCATTATTTCAGTTTCGCACCAATTGCTCACCGAGCATTCGTTGACCGCATCACCAATTAGGTAGTTGAATTGAGCTAATGCTGAGCGCAAATTTTCTTTGAGATCGTCATCGGGAGAGTCCAGCTGCCAAGAATTCGTCCCAAATCGTCTGTTCTCAATTTGATAACTTCGATGACATCTTCTCAAGCTGCAAATGATCTCGTTTCGTTTTCGTCGGCGTTCGTCGAGAAAAGTGAGTTCTTCGTCGCTGCGATTATTTTTCCTTCTTTTAGTTCTTTTAAACATCGCTTTGTTTATCTCTGCTCTCGCGAACACCTCTCAGAAAGTGGTGCAAAATCACTGTTTGCACTCGCATTTAAGCTTCTCTCTTCGCTCTGTTATTGTTTCAAACTTTAATTCGAAACCGATTTCGAAAATACAGTTGTAAGCCATTAATAGGAAAGTGAAAATGGTGCGTTTAGAGCGAAAGGCGAAAGCGATAATTCAAATGTTAGCGCATTACTCAGCATTACGCAACGTTATTCATAGTTCTATTAGTTCAGAACTAAGAATGAGCTTATTTCAAACAAAATCATTTTCAACATTCATTTTTAATTACAAAAGCAGCGAGTTATCAGTTTAGCGCAAAGTACTCATCTCGCGTTCAATTAAATTCATCGAGTTCACTTTTTCTAGTTTCGAAAACATTCACGTTTTCAATGCATATTGATTTCCATATGTTGCAAGTTATAAACGAATTGCGATAATTTTCAATTACTAATTTACTCTATTCGCGAGCGGTGATTATGCTCCCCTTTAGTTTTTGCTTTTTGCTACAGTAAATCTTTGCTTTAAAAGTTAAACAGTATTGTGTTTAATGCGTTTTTCGAATTTGATTAATGCACTGAAATGAGTCAAAATTTAGAAAGCAATGCGCCGCTATTCATGTAGCCATCTATGGCTTCATCTGCACGTTCGCTTTCACTGCGAAAGTTGATCGAAAGTAATTCATTAAAATTAAGGTTTTTTAGCTCTAAACAAAATCGAAGTTGAGTTTGCAGAAAGCAACTTTAAAGAGCGAAGCATTTAAGCTATTGCAAGCTGAGAATCCGTTCGCATTCAATGCTTCGAATGCTTTTAAATAAAATTGACCGTCAAGTTTGTGCTTCGCAGAAAATACGCAACCCATGGCCTACGGTTTCACCTCATTATTTGATTCAGCTTTGGCAATTTTAGCGAGGATAAATAGAGGAGTGAAACGTTTTGAAAGCAGCGCATTGAGAATTGCCACACCTCAAAGCAAGAATTTCGCTTTGCGTTTTCTGTGCAAGAAGCAAATAGTGAAACTATTGAAAAGTTAGGCAGCAGAACAAAAGCTCGATTCTGTTGAAGCAATTTTACACGCTGCAAACTTCGTAACAAAACATTCCTCTACTTTGTCTGTCGAAATTTTAAATCACGCTTTAATTTGTTTAGGCTTTGGGTGCTTAATGTTGCTGAAACATTTGGCTATTGAGTGTTTGGCGGGTAACGGGCGGGCTTGAAAATTCTCATTCGACTTCCAGTTGAAGTTTCCTTTTATACTCTAAACTAAGTGGTAATAATAGCAATTATAAGAGCGATGATCTATTTTCTTAATTTTATCGAAGCATTGCGAAAAATAACAAACGATTTCAAAGCAAAACAATGTGCAGTTCAAAATTCAAAGTTTGCTTTGCAAAAGCAACTTTATCAAATTTCTTTTAAACTTTGTACTGTTAAAGGATTCTTTGCGATAAGCATCGTTCACAGCGAGATACATTTTCGTGGACAAGAGTTCAAAGTTTTGAAATCGATTGAAACAGAATATTGCTTTTTATTAATTAGTTTTTTTTAACTATATTTGCCAACTTGATACTGTAAAAATAAATTTTTGTGGGTTTAATATTTCTTTTGACTATGTCACGATTTCCATGAATCTCGTTTTTATCTTTTCTCGTAAATTAAAAGTAATTTACTTTTTCAATGTGACTTTAAACAATCTTTGCCGCATCTTAAAATTTTATCTTTTCCATTAGCTTAAGACTCCATTATCATTGAGCAAGTTTTTTGTTTCGAAAAAAGAGTATAACTTTCGAAAGACTTCATAGATAAGTTCAAAAAAAAGTGAATGATCAAAGCAAAATATCAAAAGAGTTATACATTAAATAGTTTGATAAGTTTAGTTTTTAAAAAGATAAAATTTTTTAGTCAGGTGCATAAAAAATGCGAAAATGTGCCATTGGATAGGCCATAAACAAATTCAGTTTTTTTTCATATTTTTGCTATTAATTAACTGCTTTCACAATAATTCTTTTTAATCAAAGCTCAATTATTAAAAATATGAAGAAATTTTTTGAATTCATTGTTATTTACTGAAAATGAACTTTAAAAACTTGAAATTTTTGTTTTGTGAAACATCTAGAGATGAAATTGGGAAAAAATCTTTATGCATATTTTCACTATCAAAACATAAATATTATAATTTAATTTTATCAAATATTTAAAATTTTTTGAAACTTTTTCATCTAGGCAAGACAAAAAAGATTTTATAAAAAGAATGGGATTGAAATTTAGTATTTCAAGAGGTGTTTTCAATTTTGAATTTTTTCTTATATTAGTTAGATGTTTTTTTTTATAGTTTTAACACTTTTTTTTGCTATCTTAGTTACATTTTATATTTTCATAAAAATGGATGTTATAAAATTTATGAATAAGCTGCTTTTTGCACCACGCCGATCAAAAATTAAATTTTTTGCTAATTTTAAAAAGCATTTGCGCCGAATTGATTTTTAGATTTTACTACTTTGTTTGCCGGCTTGCTGTTTTTTCAAAACAAAGATTATACTCGAAAATGATGTATTTAATCAATTTCAAAATTTTCAATAATCATGTTTCATGTTTTTTAATTTATGCGCCGATAGCAATAACTTAGCCGCCGAACTTTTTTTTAAGGTCAGCTTCAATCTTTTCTAACTTTTCTCCTACGACTTTTACTACTGCTTTTATTATTAAATCAAATTTTTTAAGAGCCGTTTTATCTTTCTTACGCAGATATAAACATTGGTTTTAATAATTGGACAACGAGATTGAACTCATTAACAAGTGTAGATTTATTAATAAATACACTGTGTTCTCAAATTTTAATCATGTTTCGTTTTTGTTAAAGAAAAATTTGCAAATTTGTTTGTTTACATTTAAATTAAATAATATAATCAATAAAATAAAACAGCATTTGTAGCAAAAGAAATGTTTTATGCACAAAAAACATTTATTAAACGAACGTTCTAAAAGGGAAAAAACTTTTGCTCAGTACTTTAAAACTTAATTGTAATCTCAGAACTATCACTTAAAAATATTTCAATAATTGGTTTTCTTGTGCAGCTAAAAAGAATCATAGCTCAATAGCGAGGTTTATTAATTAATTTTTTTTACTACATTTTTGTGTTTAAAAAAATATTAACCAAATTTAACAAAAATTAAATTAGTTTATTTATGTCAACCAAATTCATTCCATCTAAGACTACAAATAAGAGGCAAATGATCAGAAGGAAATATTTTGTTTGGTAATGCAACGTATTTTTTAACCTCTTCATCACTTGGAAGAGGTACATTTTCAGTGACCGACAATCTTAGTCTATCATAAAAGATGTAATCAAGACAACCACTGAATTCAGTTGTGTAATTAGTGTATTTTGGAGTCCCACAAGCACTTGCTAAAGAGAGCGAATGTGAAACGCTTATGTCACTTAAAGTTTCTTCGGCATCTAAAGTAAAGAGTAAATAAAGGTAAGAAACAATAAAAATAAATATTATCTATAAATGACTTAACTGCTTTTCCAGTCTTCGCATGAACTCTCAATTTTTCCTGTAGTAATTAACTTGAAAACGCCAAATTCAGGACAACTGTTGAAGTCACCGAAAATGATAGGACTAATATTTAAATCGCTGTACTATTGTGAAATGAAAGTGAATCCAAACTATAATTTATCTTGATAGGATTACCTTAATCTTATAAATTGATAGCAGATGCTCCATAATTTTAATCATAATTGTAGACTGTACTAGACGAATATGATCGGCGTCAGGAGCAAAATATAGATGTGTATTTCCAACAAGAAGCATTTTTCTTTCATCTTCTAAAGATTGTAGCAATGAATATTGCAAAATTGTTTTTCTCTTCATCAATCTCTTATAAAAATTTTCATTTTGTTTCAATTGACTTTTAAGTTCCATGAAAATTGAATTCGACTCTAATTCTTCAGATAAATTCATTGAAGACGCCTGCAAAAGTTTAAACTTTGATCTCCTATAAAAGCAAGCTAATCCCTCTCCACAAAATTTTTCGTCGTCTTCGAATTTTTTTTCACTGTAAACACTATCGAGTCCATTTATATCCATGATTTCTTTCAGCTCATTATTATATAATTTCCTATCAACTTCTTGTAAACATACTACATCACCATTGTAACCAGTCAATTCCTTAAAAAGTAGATTTCTCCGATAGTTTTTATCTAAAATTTCTGGAGGACAGTAAGGAAATAATACAGTTCTTGAATAATCCGAATCTGCATACAAATCTGCAAGAATATTGTACGATACACATCGAACAGTGCCGCGTTCAGTAATTTTTTGAGTAAATTCGTGTCTTCTTTCAAAAGGGCAAAATTCTGGTCCTTCTGTAACAACTCCTGATGATTCAGCGACAGCTTCAACTCCCTCTAAATCACCGCGAGCAGGCAAACATCTCAGTTTAATGACTCTACCAATATCTTCTTTAGTCGGTTCATACCAATATTCATTTCCAACTAAAAACCATCCCCCAAAACCACTTTTTTCTTTATTTTCGCTATCTAGTGGGCTTTTCAAAAGCTTTTCGTGAGGTAATCTTTTTCTAAACCAAGAAAATTTGCATTCATTTATTTTACAAAATTCGACTGCAAGTGTGGGATAGATTTTAAATCCTGCCATTATGATTTTCGGTAACTTCAATGTTGTAACAGCGGGTGCATTGACGACAACATTGTAGCTACTTTCACCGACAATAAAAGTTAAACCATCTCTCCACGCCTGAGAATGAGTCAAATTTTCGTCCACAATTGTGTTATTGTATTTTAAATAGATGTTAATGTTTTCGACTTCATTTGAATCATTCTGTTCACTCAATTTCTGTTGTTTCTTTTTCTTCTTTCGCTCAATTTTCTCGC
Organism: Dinothrombium tinctorium; assembly: GCA_003675995.1. Taxonomy (NCBI): domain Eukaryota; kingdom Metazoa; phylum Arthropoda; class Arachnida; order Trombidiformes; family Trombidiidae; genus Dinothrombium; species Dinothrombium tinctorium. The sequence continues at coordinate 4,210 of NCKU01004158.1, read as the reverse complement.
TTATTTTCATCCGAATTCTGTTAAACCAAAAGTGTAATGCTTCTTCTTTGCTGCGTTTAAAGGTATACAGTCGATCGTTAGCATTAAGTTTGTAATAAAAATTGAAATAAACGCTTTCGTCGTTTTCGAGTAAACGAACGGTTAGTGTATTCGATGAGAGCATTCTCACAGCTGTTTGAACAATCTTCGTTTCAATATTTCGCGTGAATAGATTCTGCGATAAATTAGAGATCAATTTGAACATTGCATCGAAAATTTCGGAAAACGGGTGCCAAAGCTAGTCGAGTGAAGTCATCCACTTTACATGTGAGGGCCACTAATCGAAACAGAAACGATCGCTTTATTCACACGTAAACAAAGCTAAAACCGAAAAATCACAATCAGAAGTGAATTGTTGCGATTGCAAACGCGAGCGTTGCGTTCAGTTGTCGTCTTCAAAACACGTGTTCAAAGAGAAGCGTAAAACGGAGACGACGCCATCATACGTAAGACGCTCGAATGGGACGAGGACGCGATGTGTGCGAAAATTGAGCGATGAACGTGAAAATCGGTTCTGTTTTGCGACCGCTCTCGGCACGAACGCTGTGTTTGCGACGAACGTTGACGACCACGAAATGTGTGCTGCAAAAGGCGTATTTCGATGTGAAACGCGAACAATCAATTGTCGAAATGAACAAAAAACATCACGAAAAAAGTTTGAGCCAAAAGCTAACCGAAATTCTGAAAGCGGAAAAACCGATTTCGGTCAATTATTACAACGCGCTGAGCAAAAGGTACGATTTCTCGCCCGGCGGCATTCGGAGATGGTTCACGCGAAAAGAATACAGCTATAGACGCCAATCGCAGTTGTTCATCCCCGAAAGACACGGCATTTTGGGTATATCAACTAATATTCTGCAACATCTGATTGATGAACATTTTCCCAAACACTTGATTAGGTCCTGATTTGGCAGTCGCTCATTTTTTACTTCACAGAAAAGGAAAAGTCAAATTCAAAGGTTTGGAATCAATTCGAGTTAAATAAGATTAACGCTCGCTTATTTTAGGCGATCCCGAATGGCACACAGATTATAAAAAATTGCCAATTAAATTTGAAAAGGATTATCACGTTTCTGCTATCGATGCACAAAGTATGTAATTGCTTATATAGGTGTGCTAAATTCGTTTTCACAGATACTGGATTACTTTATGAAGGCGTCGACAATTTAACTAATCTAAAACACTTAGAAGAATTGAACGTTGCACACAATAAAGATTTAGACGATTGGTTTTGCGACAAGATTTCTCGATTATTTAGGCATTCGCAAGCTTTAAGAAAACTTGATTTGACGGGTTGTAAAAGAATATCTGAAAATGGAATCATAGCGTTGTTCTTTATCCCATCTTTGAGAGAAATAATCATTTCGGGAACAAAAGCTGCTGAGTACGATCAACTCGAATTGTTAACCATTTTATTTAATGACGTAAATCCAGAATGTTCTATAATAACATAAATTTCATAAATTTATTTTGGGTGCATATTCAGAGAAAAACCAACTTAGAGCAGCAACCATCGAAGCCGCTCTAGAGTAATGCAAACCGTTTTCTTCTGTCCATAGAAGCTTTTTCGCATCCTCCAAGTCTAATCTGTTGGAATCAAAAATGAAAACAATGACTCAATTAAGAGGTTGAAAAACTTACTCAACAATGTCAATTTGCTCGTCACCGACACCACCGCCTTTATTAACACGCTGATTGTCACTGAAAAAGAAGTATTTAAAAATAAACTTCTATAGAGTTAGCAAAACGACTATCGAATTCAAATTATATTAATGTTGAATGCATTAATCTTACTTTACGACGACGAAATAATTTGTTTGCAGAGAACCTGTGACCCCGACACCACTTCGACAAGAGAATATTAAATGTAAAGAACTGTAACGATTATTTAAGTTAGTAGTCATTTACTTGTAAATGATCAATGTGACCTCACGGGAACATCATATCCCGTTTCTTCGAGAATTTCTTCTTTCGCAATTTCTTCACGCGTTTTTCCTTTAAAAGCAATAATTTTAATCGAATGAAATAGAAATTATTGAATGAATTTATTATAAAAGGGTTTATTTTGCATGTGTATTATTGTTAGATAAACCCTTTTATAATAAATTTATTTAATTATTTAAATACCAGGTTTGTCAATTATGCCCGCACAGAGTTCTAAAGTGAAACCAGAAATATTCGGGTCGACTTCAATAGAGCCGGTTTCGAGATCGAAACTCTTGGCGGAGGCAAAAACGACTGCAGGTCGCAACTGTTTGACGAAGATTAACTTCTTTCTTGTCTCATTATACATTACAATTGCAACACTTAAATAAATCGAATGATAAAAATAATGAGAATTTCATTTCGATCCTTGCAATTTGCAAGCGCAATAGTGTACAAACAGTCATTAACAAAAATTTGTGCTAGTTACTTTATGGGACATTCGCTTCCATCTGTTGACGATCAAACGCATGAAAATTACAGTTGTTGACAAAACTATTGCGAATGCGATTAGTGTTCGAAAAAGCGTAAGAATTGAAGAGCAAATTACACATTACAGTAAACGCCACAAAAAGTCGCCTTGATAACATAACATTTTATTCATGATTTAATTCGATTGGTTGATTTTTGGGAAAGAACTGAAAGCAAGTATTAGTGTTATCCCTCCATCAGGGGAATTTTGTGGCGTTTACTGTACAATCGCTATGGGCTAAGAAAGGCTCATGAAAAAGCAAAATAATTTGATTTTTTGGATTGCTTGCGCTTTCTTCGTTTGCTTTAAGAAAAAACAATATTCGAGCGCAACAATGGTGTTTCAGTTCGTGATTACGTTGATGTCTTCAAGTGTTACGCTGTTTAGACCACTGAGCGAGAAATGAAAACGAGTACCTGTCGTGGCATTTGATACATTCCCACGATAATTGTGCCCCATTCTAAGCATCGAAAACAATCGAATTGAATGTCGAACTCTTTATTCATCAGTTAACCTTCAGTTAACTTTATGGGTTTGTAGTCTGACATTAAATAAATAAATACTAACCTGAACGTAGTGAAGTCTGACCGGTTTCACGTATCGCGATGAACTCGAATCGAGAGGTTCCACTCTCCACGAACCGATAGAAGCCATCGCTCACCGTTGCGAATTCAAATAAAGCTGAGCGCGATTCTAGTCGCAATTTGACTGTCGCAAACAAAAGCGCTTTCAACGAATCGATTAAATTTTGTGCGATCAAACTCAAGAACGTGCAACTTTGTGCGTTTCGTTACCAATGGCTACGAGCAACACTTCGCCGCGATTCTCGATTTAATTTTTGCTTTTTTTCAAAATTATTTTATTTTTTCAACTTCAAATTACGTTTAAACAATTGACAAATTGATTTTTAAACGCTTTTCGGTTGTTATTGGGAATTGTGTTAATTTTTATCAATTAATTAAGCAATTGAAACAAGTCTTGAAAATGCTTAAAAATTTGTTTTTCATGATTAAAAAATTGAAATGAAGTTATTTTCTTTAAGACAATCATCGTTTTCTTTATTTTCCAACAGACCTTTTCAGCAGACAAAAATTGCACCGAGTTTATTGTGAGTTTGCACTTTTGAAGTCTCCAGCAGTGGTTTATGTTCTTCTCTAAGTAATCCGCGTGCAATCATTATTGAACTTACCAAAATTCACAAATGTATAAATACATTGCATGAAATTTAAAAACTATTTGCATAAAATGACTTTAATGTAAAAAAGTAATAGTTTCGACTACTTTGTTATTTTCTAAAATCATTTGATTTAATTGAATTTGATAATTTACATTCAATTTATTAGAGTATTTTAATCTTTCGACATCAAGACTGGGATTTCTTCAACATTTTACACTGATAAGAGAAAAATGCAAAAGTTCATTTTTGAAAATTCGACACCTCAACAAGCTTTTAACAATCCGTGATTCTACTTGTGCTTTTGAAATTTTTTATGCCTGATTTTATGCATAATTTGGGGATTTTAAGCGCTTACAACTAACAAGGAAACTCTGGTAAATGGTTCCACCATTTCAAACTTTAACCGGCATACCACTTGGTTTGAATAGGGGGATAACAAAGCGAATTCACGAAGCCAATTCCCCTGTTCACGCAGTCTCCAAAAACGAAGGGTGCCGGATTTTTCTTTTCGTAATTGTATAATCAACATGATAAGTGTA